>CM061142.1:757903393-758000854 GCA_030789695.1 Scilla litardierei | reverse complement strand
CCCGGTCACGCCACCCGCTCACCTCAGCGCCTGGTTGAATCTTCTGAAGCCTGATTGCCAAAGCCACCCGATCAACCGATTTCTCAACCGATCGGGTCATCTCCCGGGGTCATTTTGGGGAAGAACTCATCCGACCGGTTGACATTTCAACCGATCGGGTGGCCTTTTCTTCCCCTTTCGTGCACTACTACTCATTCATTGAAGATCTGCTATCATTCCAGAGGGATTTTGGGCGATCTATTATTTTTCTAGCGTCGGCATCGTCGTTAGCTTTCCAACGATAGGTCGCATGCCCAAGTCCGATTTTTCTACATTTTTCTGGAATTTTCTGAGCACAGCTGTGTGCTGAAATTGAGTGCTGTCTGGATTTTCATTTCACCCGATCGGTTGGTGTCCGGGTGGCCGTCCGGGTGAGCCAAATTTCAGCTATTTAGCCTCTGTTTATTTCCACCCGATCGGGTGAACTTCCACCCGATCGGATGAGCCTGTTTTGACAGTTTTGCTGGGTTTTCTGGACCCGAACCATTGGGTTTTTAAGGGGGCTTATAAATACAAGGGCACAACTTGGAGAGGATTCTTCCCCATTTTTTCAGCAGTTTTCCTCCCATTTCTTGGGAGTTTTAGGTTAGGTTAGATTATGGTTTTATCTTCCAATAAACCTTGTAATGGATTGATGGGTTCAATTGCAAGCTAAGTATTTCTTTCTCTTGTTTTCCATTACTTTGTGTTGTTTTCATTTTGCTCGATGGTGAATGTGTGTTTGTCACTTTTATTGCTTTCTATTATGTTCTTCGCCATTGAGTAGTGTTTGATGAACCCTAATACGGGTTAGGGTAGGATTGATGCTTGGAAATTTACATTTGACTTGATTACATGGTATGTGTTCGATGGAATGTGTCAATGGGAATTTCTAGCAATCTGAGTCCAATTCGTATGGCAACACACTAGTTGTGTTGGGGATTGGGGTCTGGTGTCTTGTCCAGTCAAGATCCGCTTTGATGTATTGCTAGAAATCACATTCGACCTATTTGGCCATTAGGGTTACGCGGAGGCGTTTCATTGTCATTGGCGGGAGAAAGACCGCCTCTGACCGTCGGTCCAAGGGGGAATAAACTTGACGATTGACTCCCTAGCCACAGCTCACGCCCCTAGCGTAGACATCGAGTCCTCACGCGTGGGAACGGCTTGGACGAAATGTTAAGAGTTATCATTGTGGCCTTAATGCTCCCGGTTGCGGAAGGTGTTAATGGACATGGGAATGCCCACTGTCATAAAACCGGGTAGACCTAGCGTACTGGGTATCGACTGGAATATCGGGCCCATGAACGCTAGGTACTACCTTTAGGGGCAATGTCTCACACTGGGTCAAGTCAAATGCCAAGTGTCATGAGTGCTCTAGGCCGTGTTAGCGGGGATTCATTTCTTGTCCTTTTTATTTATTTCTTTTATTTCTACACTTCCACCCATATTATCCGCGTAGCTAGCACACAACCTAGGCGAGGCTAGTAGCCATTCAAGCCATCCACATCTCTGAGTTTGATAAACCCACACCCTACACTAACTGTGCACTTGCGATAAAACGACACCATGCCCAAACGGGGCGCCGGTCAGGCCGCCACTTGTTGCAGGATGTCCCAACCAAGGCGGCCACCTTCTTTACTCCCAGAGCATCCTCGCAGCATGAACCTCTCTGCCCGGGTGAAGAGTGCATAGATCGGTGGGTGGGTCTTGGAGGAGTGACTTGTGCAGACTCCGGTTGGTTAGCCCTTTTTTGAATGCCGTAGTAGCGAGCTCATCTCCGCAGCACGTCACACCAAGCCTTTCCTCTGGAAATGATGCAAAAACTTTCGGATCGTTTCCCCTTCTTTCTGGACTGTCGAAAATAGATAGTCCGTAGGTTTCTTCCTTCTCCGTCCTGCCCTGAACTGCTGGCAGAACTTGTGGGATAGGTCGTCGAAGACTTCGATGGGACGGACGGGCAGGCTGTAGTACCACTCTAATACCGACTTCTTTAGAGTCATTTGGAAGCCTCGGCATAGGAGTGGATCATCCGTGCCTTGAATCTCCATTGCCCATCTATATTCCAGTACATGTTCGAGGGGATCGCCCGCACCATCATACACTTCAAGCTGAGGAAGCTTGAATCTATGAGGAATCGGGACCACAGTCACTCGTCTGGCCAGGGGTTAGCCACTTCTGGGTAGGTTGTTCGCGCAGGCGACCTGAGAGGGCATGCACGCTATCTTCAGGGGTCGATACGGCCGCCTCGACCGCCTTGCCTCTCATCAGAGTCTCCAGGTGAGCCACCCTAGTGCTCAGTAGCGTCCCTTCTCCGCCTCGGGGGAGTCCTACTCCGATCGTGGCTTCGTCGTTAACGATCATCAGCCTAGGAGATTGGCAGGCCGACCTATGGATGCTCCCTCCGATCGACGAGATATCCAACGGTGACAGGCTACGTGGGTGCCATCGATTTAGGATTGACGGCTCTGGGATGCTATGACTCTCCTCCCGAAGCCTTTCTCGCACGGCGATGATGAATCACAGTTGTCGATGTGCGATTTCTTCATCCACCCATATTTGTTGTGCGGCGGCCTCCGCCTCTTCATCAAGCTACCTCGGTTGAACAATAACTTCTTCTTCGAGGCGTCTCTGACGAGCAGCCTCCATCTCCGCATCGAGATGTCTCTGCTGGACCGCTATCTCTTCATTGAGCCCTCTCTACCAGGCGGCTGCTGCTTCTTCGATCAGGGGATGAAGGATGCACCTCACGTTCTAGGGTTGAGAGGGGACGGTGGATGTTCCGGCCCCACCTATCCCAATCATTCATCATCTTTGTAAATGCTTCAAAGCCTTGGTGGATAGCACGGACTGAGGCATGAATAGCCTCTGCCGTCCCATCAGGGGGTACATCTGCCAGGGAAGTCCCTCCAAGAGGACGTAGCTCGTCCTCCATGGGATGTTTGCCACGGTTAGGACTGGGATTGAATTGTATAGGATTAGACATGGGTGTGATCCTAAGTTCCCACAGATGGCGCAAATTGTTGCGGGGTAGAATCCACTTACAATGAATTTATATTGATGTGGGGAATCAAGAGCATAATGATTACAAGTGTTTGGGGGTGATGGCGAGGCTAATCCTAATTTGAGGACGATTTGTAGATGAGGATCTCAAAGTCACCCGTCAATTGGTGTGGGTCGTCTGCTAGTTGGTAAAGGTCGCTTGTCCGCTGGCAACTGGGACGAACTTCCTGCAAGAAGAGAAACTCGTCAGAAAGGCTAGGCCGGCTGTCAGCCCGCTGCCCCTCCGATGCTTAAGTCAGCTGGTGACTACTTGGAGAATGTCGGACATGCATGACGATTTTAGAGGCAGATCGGCTTTTGCGTGGTGAACTAGTGTGGAAGGCGCGAATATGTGGAGGATATTCGACCTTGAATATAAGTAGATATGTTAGGGGTTTCTTACAGATTAGCCAACCAACACTCTTCTCGCTGGAGGAGAGTGGGTATTTATAGGCTGCTGGAGTCGGTTGCTTTTGCTGAGCTAGCGATGTTAGGGTGTCAGGGATTCGGTCGTTGATGTCAGGGCCGAACGTGTTAGACGTGCTTTTGTCTGGCCGTTAGAGCCGTAAGTGTCAGGCGCGCTTTTGTCAGGCTGTCTGGCGGTGAAATGGCTAGGGACGCTTTCGGCAGGCTGTCTGGTGGTGAAACGGCTAGGGACGCTTTCGACAGGCTGTCAGGTGGCGAAGCGGCTAGGTGTGCTTTTGTCATACTTTGTCTGTAGTGAAACTGGTAGTGATGTTAGTGGTGGGTCGCCTCCCTTATTGGACGGACTGCTTCGGGACGGAGAGGTAGGCGAACTGCATCTTGGGCGAGCTACTCTGGGCGAGCTAGCGTAGAACTTGTGCGATCTGCCGGAGGACTCTTCTCTCTGATTTGGATGGCGAGCTTGCCGCTCTGCTTGGACGTGCTTGCCGCTTTGCTTGGGCGAGCTTCTCTGAGCCTCGGCGAACTAGGTCTCATTGTGGAGATTCGGCGGGTCATGACTTGGACTTTGAATATGTGGGCTTAGATCGACTGTACTGATCTTGAGGTCGTAACAGGTTTAGCCGAAATCGTCCTAGAAATCGCTAAGAAGAAGGCTGTCAGACGTCTGGAGATTCTTCTCCAGACGTCTGGCCCTGTCGACGTGGCGTGCTTCAAGTTAATCTTCCCAAACGTCTGGTAAAGGCCCACCAAAAACCTGGTTGCTTGACGACTCCAACTTGAGCAGCAACGATCAATCGTCTTCTTTGGTAGGCCCAAACATCTGGCTAAGAGTCTTAGCCAGACTTCTGTGCTTCCTCCTTCAGGCATCGGGTAGCACTGTAGCATTTGGATTACTTTATTCCATATGACGTCCAATTCATTGGATTACTTTATCTCAACGCAAAGACAACAAATTTAAGTGCTAAGCAATTAAAAGCTTCTATGATACACATAAGTCCATTTTTAATTTTATTTTATTTAAAACTCATCCTAAAATCAAACAAAGGAATCGCAGATGATTTTTTTATTATTTATGCACATGTGCCCAAATGCGTATATACTCTCACTTGTTTTGCGTAATTCTCATAGGTCTTGCATATTTAACAAAAATCTACATAAATAATTGCTAATTAACAATTACAGAACACTCATATCTAAGATACTTGATCATTGAGCTTCCAGATCAATCAAAGGAAGCACACGACTAAAAATAATCTATTGGCTTCATCAAAAAATCTCTCAACGAAACATGTTTTATGTATCAATCAAAGGCATTTTCATATCTCAACACCCATCAAATTTGCTGAAAAGGATACATACAGAGCGCCAACTAGATTTTAAAGAGATTAAAAACAAGCAAGTAGTGTAACAAAAAATAATTTGGTCTTGTTTTGGGGTGTTTTGTTTCGGGGTGTTTTCTCACCACAGGTTGGAAATATGATAGTTCGAAGGTCGTTGCTGACCTGGAAGACGAGGATGACCTTCGGGATCGTTCTGCCGAGCGGGCTCGGGTGCAAGGGTGCTGGGAGCCGAACGATGAGACGCCGAAGTGGAGCTTCAGACGGACGATGTCTCACGTGATCTGCAAAACGAGGAGCTCGTCGGGGGGTCGGATCTGTGTTCCGACCAAATCCCCTCTGATACTTAAGTCAGAATTTGACAAAAGAATGCTTAATGGAATCGATTCCGACTCGCTAAGAGGCCGTGCACGAGTTCTCGGGCCGAGCTATGGAGGACGAAATATAACGTGGGAGCAGATGAAAACAGTAGGTATACCTCAGTGTCAGATATCCAAGATTCGTCCTAGTGGTTGCTGCCTCTTAGGCTTCATATCGGTGAGCCATCCCCCCTCATGTCTTAGGTAATGACGTGGCTTTATTGTCATCCTTGATGACGTCACGCTAACGAGGAAGTGTTGACAACCTCCCCCCCAAAAAAAACCCCAATAATCGCTACCATTGATGAATGTAAAATCTAAACACATATGTCCCCTCATTTGAATACAATTTAACAGTATATATATTATTCCCATAGATTGAATATGAAAAAGACCATGTAACTAGCAACGGTTGGAAGTGAAATGACAATTCATATCAATTGAAATCCTAAATAAATAGATAGTCATTCTTATATTCTTTACTGCAAGCCCAAATAATCAATTTCACAAACGCATTACTTACAAAGTTGTGTGTGTGGAAAACTGGTGCAATTACCCACTTAACACTGCATTAAAATGGGAGTTGATTAAGTTATTTTCCTACATAACTAATGCAAGAAATTTGAAGCACGAAGAAGTCAAATCTTTTTGTTAGAATACGTCACGACCTTGCTTTGAAATCATAAAATTGGGATCCGACCTTTATAATAACTATGAAATCATAAAAATATACTTTGCGTGATTTGTTAATGTTCAAACGATAATGTTATAATTTGTGATATGAACACATCACCTTGATTCGCAGCGGATTAGAAGAGCGTCTTGGATCGTATTGGAAATCACCAAAGGAAATCCAATTTGTTTTCACCACCAAGATACATCTGTCTACTTCTTCTTTTGGTTTGCGTTGAGAGAGAGGGGAGAGAGATCTGTGGTTTTCTTGAATGATTTTCTCTCTGCCTATTGGGGAATTATATAGGAATTAAGGGGAGCAGTTTTCTACCGTTGAAAACTCAACGTTAATAAAATAACGTAAGGTTAGTTATAAAACAAATGTGCATTGGGAACCCTGAACATCTGTAAATTGCAATTATCTACCAAGGCTAATTCAATTTACATATAACTCCTTTAATAATACTATAATTACTATTTACCCCTTGGGTTAAACCCGTCCTGAGCATATCCAATTCCAACATATCCCACTCGCACATGATGGGATTGTTGTAACAAAAACAAGTGAATAAAACTTCATACTTGGTAACTTGGCCGTGCGACCCATACGCGAATATATGCAATCTTGTTGTGCACTGGTCAGAGATACACAACTGCCCTCTATGTATTCAATCCTCTAAAATATATCTGTCGCTTATAATACCCCAAGTCTAAGTTGTTATATCAATTTAAGTATTCCTGATCACTCTTAGTAATAATTTACTCTTGAGGACATACTTAAATATTTTGCATTTTGATGTCTCTTAATCACACAGATTGGCCGACCAGTGAGATCATCAAACTCGATATTAAAAAACTTAGCCATTCCTTTGCACTCAATATTCTAAGTCACAACTCAGTCGCTTTCCTAGACATACCCTTTTAGACCGAATCACTCGTGGCCATAAGGAATATGCTAAAGTAGCTATCACCAAGACTGAGACTTTGAATATTAGTCAATAGTCAAAGGGTATAGGAAGGAACCCAATCCTTCAGGGACTTACACAGTGGAGAGGCATGGATCCACTTTCTCACTTCCCATTATGGTCGACTCCAGCACATGTGGTATGAATCACATGCAACAGTGTATTGTGTATGTCTTTGGAGTAATTCAATCCAACACCATTCAGACTCCATGTTAAATGTACTCATACATTTAACGCTGAATTCTACAACAATCAATTGCTCTAAGAATTCGTATCTGGCTCATGAATAGGCTTAGATGAACTTTGGGGAATCTGTTCATTTCGGTCATTATTTGTATATATAAAATGACCTCATCTTGAAACATATTCAAGGTGACTTTTATAGAGGATTAAGTCTCATCCCTGCAAGTTCACCTAGAACGTCAGAGGTGATTGCTTGTGTGAGATGGCAATCTCCATGCCTATTTGACATACTTTTTCTTATGTACTCTTTTTATGTGTTAACAAATAACACTATTAGGCAACCACATATCATCTAACATAATGAATGAAATAAATATTTTATTGAACAATATAAATATATATAACAGAGTACATTCACAAGTATATTTCAATTTCTACGCAATCCTAAATCTTTTACATGTCACAAAAAGCATCTCTAGGAATGGGTTTAGTAAGAGGATCAGCAACCATTTTGTGCGTAGATATATACTTGATAGAAACTATCTTCTCAACAACTATGTCTCTCACAAAATGATATCGTATGTCGATATGTTTGGTACGACTATGATACGTTGGGTCCTTGGTGTAAGCTATAGCAGCTTGATTGTCACAGTAGACAATTACTTGTTCTTGTTTTATACCCAAATTTTTTAGGAAGTGTCGTAACCAAATAGCTTCCTGAACTCCTAGTGAAGCAACAACAAATTCTGCTTCCACAGTTGATAGAGCTACACAAGTTTGTTTCTTACTGCACCATGATATGGCCACATCTCCAAGCAAGAAAATATATCTTGATGTAGATTTCCTCTCATCTACATCTCCCCCATAGTCTGCATCAGTGTAGCCTTCCAGTTTGGCGGACGAACCTTCGTAGCACAAACTATAGTTGGATGTGCCGTTTAAATATCTCATGATCCTCTTTACAGTCTTCCAATGATCAGGTCCAGGATTTGATTGATATCGACTTACCAATCCTACTGCATGACATATGTCTGGCATTGTACACAACATAGCGTACATTAAGCTACCCAATGCACTGGCATATGGCACTCTTGCCATTTTATTCCTTGCATCTGCTGAACTAGCACAATCACCTAAACTTAGGTGATCGTCTTTCGATGTTGGAGTTTCAACTGGATTACAGTTAGACATGTTGAATCGTTCTAACACTTTATTAATATATGTTTCTTGAGACAATGCAAGAAATCTTTTAGAACGATCTCTTCGGATTTTTACACCAAGTATAAAATCCGCTTCTCCCATGTCTTTTATTTCAAAGTTTGATGATAACCATTCTTTTATGGTTATCAGAAACTCCATATCGTTACTAGCTCATAAAATGTCATTTACGTATAATGTCAAGATGACAAATTTGTTTTTATGTTGCTTCACATATACACAATGATCTTCTTCGACCATCTCGAAACCAAATGAGGTGACAACTCTATGAAACCTCTAGTTCCATTGCCTAGATGCTTGTTTAAGGCCATGTATAGATTTCTGTAATTTACAGACTTTATTTTCTTGGCCATTAATAATGAAACCTACTGGCTGAGCCAGGTAGATTTCCTCATCTAGTTCACCATTTAGGAATGCCGTCTTGACATCCATTTGGTAAAATTCTAAATTCATGTGAGCAACTAAAGCTAGTATTAGGCGAATAGATGCAAATGCAAATTTAACAACTGGTGAAAAGGTTTCTTCGTAATCTATACCTTCCTTTTGGGTATATCCATTTGCTACCAGCTGAGCCTTATGTTTTTCAATAGATCCATCCGCCTTTCTCTTTATTTTGAGAATCCACTTATTCCCAATTGTTTTTCGCTTAGGCGGTAAATTAACCAGTTCTCAAACTTGGTTAAATTTTATGGAATCCATTCCTTCTTCCATAGCTTTCTTCCAATAATCTCGATCATGACGAGATAAATCTTCTTCTACACTCTGAGGTTCTTCGTCATCTTGAGGTACAACAATTAAGGCTTCCCTTTCGATTTCAAATCTTCGTCGGGGAACCTAACCCTTTTCCCTCTCCCATCTGACTCTTCAAGCTGAGAATTCTGAATTACTTCTCTTTTGGACATACCGCTCCCACTAATCCAGGGACTCGAGAAGTATTCTCTTGTACCTCAAATGACCTAATACTGACGAAGTCTGGATCTTCCAATTCATGGAGATCATCTTCATTTCTGACTTCACCTTGTTTAGGGAACATATCCTCTATAAACGTGGCATCTCTTGATTCATATTCTGTGACAGTGCCATCTTCTTACTCACCCAAGAAAACATAACCCTTGATTCATATTCTGTGACAGTGCCATCTTCTTTAGCCAGAGTATCTAATGAATATACTCTTCTTTCCTCTGGGTCCCAATTTCCCATGCTTATGAGAACTGTCATGTACATAAGCTGCGCATCCCCATGGCTTTAAGAAACTCAAATTTGGACTTCTACCAGTCCAGAGTTCATATGGGGTTTTTTATGAATGGATTTGGAGGGTACTAGGTTCAAAACAAGTGTTGCTGTCAACAATGCATCTCCCCAATACTTAATTGGTAAGTTTGCTTGCGACATCTTACATCGAACCATTTCTAAGAGAGTTCTATTCCTTCTCTCAGCAACACCATTTTGCCGAGGTGTATACAGAGAAGTAAGCTGTATTAGAATTCTTTTTTCATTACATAGATCTTTAAACTGATCTGACAGATATTCCCTTCCTCGGTCTGTCTTCAAGGTTTTAACCATTTTATCCAATTGATTCTCAACTTCGTTGAGAAACAATCTCAAGCACTCTAATGCTTTGGATTTATGGGATATAAGGTATACCTTTCCAAACCGAGAATAGTCATCTATAAATGTAATGAAATATGAGACACCATGCCTAGCCCTCACATTCATGGGTCCAAAAATGTCAGAGTGTATTAGTTGTAATGGAGTGTCAGCTCGTATTGCCTTTCCAAATGGTTTCCTAGTTGCTTTGCCTGCTAAATATGGTTCACAAGTAGGAATTTCTATTTTGGTGAGAGATCCCAAAAGACCCTCTTTAACCAAGCGTTTTATCCTGGCTTTTCCTATGTGACCTAGTCTAGCATGCCATAATAATGTTGCATTATCAGATGTAGCAGATGAAAATGAGGTTAACATATAACCAGAAGAACAATTATTTGTGTTAAGAATTGCCAAACCATTAACATAAGAACCAGATCCATAGTATTTATTATACAAACTTATTTGCAAACCATTTTCATCAAACAACAAATTAAATCCAAACTTAGCTAAGGAAATTACAGAAATCAAGTTCCGCCTAATATCATTAGTGTGCAACACATCATGTAATAATAAAGTTCGTCCTCCACACAATTCCACTTTGCACGTACCGACTCCCTTTACTTCTAATTTGTTGTTGTTGCCCACATATACCCATTTTGTTCCACCAGGAACGCAGCGGTACTCCACATAGTAGTCTCTGTCTCTGGCTATGTGGTCTGTCGCTCCTGAATCAACAACCCACCAAGGATTAGGTTCAATGAGTATAGCAGAATTAGACACATATGCACTATGATAAGAAAAAGAAAAATCAGAATTTACCTTCTTCGGCTGTGGACAATCCCGAGCAAAGTGTCCCTTCTGACGACAGTTGAAGCACATTAGCTTATCCACAGTTATCCTTTTCTTATTCTTCTTATCAAATTTCCTCAGCCCCTTGTCTTTGATTTTCAAAACTGCATTTTTGCCATGGTTTTTCTTCTAGAATCTCTTCCTCTTGAAGTTTCCTTTCCTAGAACTTGAATCAGTCATGTAGGAATGAGATTATGGTTTTAAGGAAGATAGTCTTTCATCTTCCAATTCTACGTGACGAGCCACATCATCGAAAGTTTTGACATTTTCATTATGTGTCAAGTTAACTTTCATGTGTTCCCAGGAACCGAGCAAGGAGCGAATTACAGCCTGTACTTATTGTTCGTCAATGAGGTTGCACGCAGCAGCTGCCAGTTCTTTAATCTTTCTGGACATCTCCTAGAGATATTGCTTAATGGTCTGATTGGAACTCATCTTATAAGTATCAAACTTTATAGTGAGCTGCCATAACTTCAACACAGAAGTTCCTCCCAGCCTTTCAGATAAGGTCTTCCACAAGTCATATGCAGTAGGATAATCCTTGTATTCACAAGCAAAGTCATCTTTCATTGAGCTTACAAGAATACCACGTGCAGTGGTATCCTTTTTCTTCAACTCATTGTAAGTCTCAACTGAACGCCTATGTTGGGCGGTGTTACCCTCACCAGGATCTTCCAATTTATGGTTTATGGTTTCAATGACCTCATGTTCCTCCAAGACATACTTGATACGGAAACTCCAGATATTGAAATTGTCTCCATTGAGACGATCTCCCTTGTTGAGTTCAGCAATGATGTTCTTAACAGCAGCCATAATTGTAGGATGATCTAAGTAATAACTGAAAAATAGAGAGACATTTAGAAGATAAGTAACTTTGCCCAAAAAAAATATTTTTGTCAAGTATTTAAATACAACGATTCCATTAATAGCACAAAGTCGAAAGTTCATTAAATTTTCAATCATCGTCCAAGACTAAAAACTTTATCGTTATATGTAAATACTCTTTCAAAAATATAATTATATTTTGTTTACTTTTGAACAAATATATAAGCCCCCACATTTTATCAAAAAAATGTGTCGCTCCCACTAAACTTTGTATTCATATAAAATACAAAGTTAATAAACACATTAATATTTACTAAAAATATTATAACTGCTCTACTTACACAAAACAGGCAAGTGGGATGTTTCTGATAATTGGCAAACTAAAATTGCCAATATAAATTATTCTTAATGTTAACATATAACATTAGAAGTCCGTTATAAATTTAAACATTAAAATTCATGCAAATTGAATACTAAATGCATACATATAACCAACATATCTCATTTAAAATATTATATAATCAAACTAATTGATTATATAATCCATATCTATTGTAACAATATCATTTAAATACGATAGTTTATGCAATTATATAATTCGAAACATATTTCCTTTTGAAATAAAATCTACAAATTATAATGATCTTAGGCTCAATAATGCATTGCCATATGCAGTAGGCCCAATGGCCAGAAGAAATAGAAAAATAGTTTAGGCCCACTAGTAAATTATCCCTATGACTGGATCATGCTAAGATAAACACAAACTCATCACCACAAAAAACAAGCATGGTTAAGTGTTAAGTTTCAAGATAAACAAATGCCAAATGTATGAGTAAGGCTGAATAAAAAATATCTTGAGTCTTCCTGTGTCATGGCATGTTTTGCTCTATACAGCGACCGACGCGGTAGTCACCTATGCACGTAGATGGAGTGTAAGGAGTTGATAAGACGTGATATGGGGTGTATGTGGCTAGTGGCAGTCGTGTAATTTTCTGAAAGGAGTGAGGGCATTTTGGTCATTTGGCAATATGTGGTGGATATATGTGTAGAGAAATGGTGGGTGCGTAAAGTAATGTCATACTTGTAATTTCGGAGAAGTGGGTTAGTGTAAGAGGGGCTAGTGTGAAAAGGGGTTGGATTAGTGGCATGTTTGTACATATTTAGAAGGGTGAGGGGCAAAATGGTCATTTGGTCTAAATGAGGGGGCGTGTATAGTAAAGAAGTGTGTGCATAAAGTAATGGCAAACTTGTAAATACATAAAAGTTGAGGGGTAGTTTTGGGAGGGCACTATAGTCATTTCACCATGATGCATGTTTATCCTAAGGTGGTTCTAGAGAGAGATATTTTCTAAGAACACTCTCTCCTCTTCTTTAACCTTCTTTTCATTTCTTCTTCTTTCATTTTTCTTCTCCTTCCATCCTCCCACCTTGGCCGAACTCCCTCTCCCCCATTTTCATTTCATCAAGACTCTAAAAACCTAATTTCAACTCAAAAATCCAAGAAACCCTAGGTGACTTCAAGGAGAAAGCAATGTGGAAGGAAGAGAAAGAGAAGAGAGGAAGAAATGGGGTTTCTTGAGGTAGGATTCTAACTTTGGTTAAGACATTTTTATTTAGGATTATGATGGTGTTATTATGTTATTTAGATTGCTCATGATCTTGAATTCATGTGATATGTGTGCAATAGACCAAAAAGATCAAAATTTTCCTTGTTTTTCTTAGCAAACCACCCTCCTCTAAAATTCTGAAATTCTGTTGTGTGTTTCTACCTGAATTATGGTCTCTATGGCTTGAATTACTTTCTAAAAAATATATATAATTGTAGCTCTTGAAGTTCTAAACAATAATCGTATAAAATTTGATATATGTTGAGTTCAATAAGTAGGAGTAAAAATTCAATCTTTACGACATGTCTGAATTTCTTTCAGCCTAGACACAGTTTAGAAAAATGGAGTTCAGTCCCTGCACACTTGAGGGAATTTTCTGTTCTTGGTCTCGTTATAAAGTTAACAAGTTTTTCTACAACTTGTAACGGTACGTTTTCGTTGTACTTTGTTCGTGCACGTGCTTTTGGCCGTGCACGTGTTTATTTTAGACTTTATTTAATTGTGAACACTTTTGTGTGATATGCCGTTGTGAACGTCTCTGAGAGTATTAAATAGTGGCACTATCTTGAAACGACACTTCTCGAGTCGTTTTTCCACAATTTAAACTTACTCGATGAGACGTGACGATTCTCGCTCTTGACGGGAGACGTTTCTATTTTTAGTTTCGTCGTCCGATGTCGAATTTGAGATCCGTCTTCTTAGTTAGCTCACTTTCGTCATCACGATCACCCCGATATTTATTTTATAATTTTTAGAGTTTATTTGACCACTTTTATATTTTTAACAAGTTTTATATTATTTTTAATAATTAATTTATAAATTATTTTCGGCCAAATAAAATTTATTTGAGTTTTAAACGTTTTAAAGAATTTTTGAGCCAATTTCCAGCTCATTTGGACTAAGTCAAATCCTTGGGTGAGTTGGAGAAGTTGAATTTCAAATTTTAAATTATTTTAAACTTCTAATCCTATTAGATTTAGCCCTAGACCAAGTCAACCCATCTATACTATATAAGCAACCCCTAGGAAGACCTATTTTCGCAAGAAATTTGCCCTAGCCTCTTCCAAAACCCAAATTGGACGTTGCGACGATTCGTCGCAACGTTGCGACGTTCAGTCCCCGCACCGACCGAGAAAACCACCGCAAATCTCCCGCTCCGACCGCTAGCCGCTCCGCACCCAACCCCCGCTCCGCATCGCAGCGCATCGCCCCGCTCCATTCCCTCGGTCTGACCGAGGGCTTGGCCGCACCCCGCTCGCATCCCCGCTCCCCACAGCGCTCCGCATCGACCCCCGCCCCGTTCGCTTGCCTCCGCTCGCGCCTGACCGATCGGGCCGCCCGCACCGACCGACGATTGCAACGCTGCAACGTTGCAACGTCGCAGCCTCGCATCCAAGCGCACGACCGACCCGATCCCCCGCTCTGACCGAAGGAAGCCCCCGCACCCGCCTAGCGCCCGCACCCCGCAGCTGCACAGCCCCGTTCCCCCGCAGCGACCGAAGGATCTCCCCGTACCGAGGCTGTACGACCGAGAGTCATTCGTCGCAACCCCGCATCCGTCGCACCACTTGCCTCCGTGGGCCCCCCAAGTTCTCCAGAGGTATTGTGGGTCCCCCAAAGGTCCCTAGGACTACTGTGGGCCCCACCTAGGTGCGTTCTCTTCGACGATTCGCCGCGTACGACGTCGTCGCACGTCGTAGCCCGTCATCGCACGTGCTAGCTTTGGAATCTGGAATCGTCGTCCCGGTTGATTGCTCTGAAATTTCCAGCGAGGAATCTAATTGGAATCTAGACTTGGAGCGCGATCTTTTATTCCAACCCCCGGCGTCGCTAACCGACGCCGGTGTAGCTTTTGCGTCGTGTTGAGGTAACGTTTTGCACCCCTAGGACCCCCAACCCAATTGCACGCTAACCAAGACTAAAAATCAGTATTTTAAAGTATTTTAAATGTTTTAGCAATCACTAATCAAGATTAATAAAACGGATGTAGGCCGGTGGACTTGTGCACGTAGGAATCGTGACTTTGGACTCGTTGGACGGTGTTTTCTTGACGTGATAGTTGCAGGCAAGTGAAACTTGCCAAATCTTGTTTAGGGCCATGTTTTTAGGCCACTTCCTTGTTTTTAGCGTAAAAGAGACTAGTCAGTGAAATGATAGCTGGCTAGACGCCTACTTGGTCTAGTTTGACAACGAAACTAGATCCGTCACCTAATTGATCTAGCTTGAAAACGAAGCTAGATCCACCCCTTAAACTTGTTGTTCATGCATACTAAACTGTCACGTTTACTTTTTACCTGTACGCTTTACTACTTGCCATGTCATGTCATCCATGCATTGAATGTCGCATTAGTAGCACACGCTACAATACTTGTACTCGTACTACTTGTCCGGCTAGGTGCACCCCTATGCCATACTTGTTTAAAACACTTCCTGGCTCGTGGGGGGTAGGGATAAACGGTCACTTGAGCTTAGGAGTTGGCCCGCGCAGCCACTCTAGCCAAAAGACGGAATCTCTGTGCACGAGGTGCTTACTTTACTTGTCTTGTACTTGTCTTGCGAATGTCATGCCATGCTCGTACTTTACTTTACTTTACTTTACCTGTTGCACTCATTACTTTAACTGCCATGTCATCGCTTCATGCTAGAACTGCTAGGTTGCTTTACTTTCACCTACTTTCAGTTTCCTTGCACAAGTCTTCCAGACTTGCTGACATGTGCCCCTTGCTCTTTTGGGTGTCATATGTTAGACCCTGAGTCAGAGACAGTTGCTGAGGACGAGGTGTTTGCTGAGGCTGAGCCCGAGCCTACGTTCGTTGAGGAGTTCGAGGACACCGGAGACCAGTCTTAGAGACTGATTTTACTTGCTTTTGCTTTAGGTTGCTGTTAGTTGTCGGTGCTTGCACCAGTGCTTTGTTTTCGTACTTTGTACTTTCGTTGGCCATGCTGGGCCTCTTTTAGACTCTTTTATTTTAGCCTGGTGGCTTTTCTGCGATGTTGAGATTTATTATTATGGATATTCTGAGATGTTTCTTTGTCTCTTTTCGTTATTATTATCTTTGTTTCGTTTCGCGTTGCAAGGACCTGCAGTTTAAAGTGATTGACGCTTATCGGACTTAAGCTTTGTAGCTTCAAGTCTGAGCGGACCTTCTCACGCTTCGCCTCCACGTTTTTGGGAAGCGGGACGTGACAGGTTTTGTTGGTGGCCCATGCAGGTCCCTTCTTGCGATTGCGAACTAACGGAACAACGATAATAAACGGAATATCCATTAAATAAATTGCAACATCCAAGTCATTAAGCTTTGAGTCTAATTTGTTTGTTCGTTTTCCTTGTCCTTAGATGGTTGGACGACGACAGACCCGATCTGGCAGTGGGCCCAATCGTACTGAGGAGCCGGATAGAGAGCCCACCAATGCTGAGATCATGAGGATGATGCATCAGATGATGCAGGTGCAGCAGGGCATGCTCCAGAACACTCAGAGTGCTCCTCGCTTCGAGCCAGGAGCGAAGCAGTTTCGGGAGCTAGGCCCGACATACTTTGATGGATCTGAAGGACCGTTGGCTGCAGAGGAGTGGATCAGAAACACCGAGGATAATCTGAAGATGTCGAAGGTCAACCCGGCTGGATGGGTTGATCTGGCAAAGAAGCAGATTAAGGATAATGCCCGAAATTGGTGGGATGCAGAGGAGGAGCTGTTGGTGAGCCCTATACCTTGGGCTACTTTCAAGTCCAGATTCGATGAGGAGTACTTTCTGAAGGCTGCTAGGAGGGAGATGTTGCAGCGCTTCATTGAGCTGAAGCAGGGGAGTCTGTCGGTGGACCAGTACCACCAGGAGTTTACTAGATTGAGCCGCTTCGCACCGAAGATGGTAGAGGATACTGAGGAGAAGGCTCAGAGGTTTCTGCAGGGTCTTTCTCTAGACTTGCAGAGTCTGGTGTCTACGACGGACATGGAGTCATATCAGAAGTTGCTGGTAGCTGCTCGGAGACAGGAGAGGATTGCGAGGCAGAAGAGAGGACTGATTTCTGGAGCTGGGAAGAGGCCTATGGAGCAGGTCAGAGGAGTGGCTAGGCCTGGGACTAGGCCTAATCAGACGGTGCAGTTCAAGAAGCCAGGTGTGCCTCCTGAGAAGACTTGCTATTTCTGTGGCAAGACCGGGCATGTCAAGGATCAGTGTAGGAAGATGTTGGGTCAGTGCCTGATTTGTGGAGATCCTACTCATGCTATGAAGGATTGCCCGAGATCTAAGCTACCTTGGAAGGATCCCGTTGCCGCACAGCCGTTGCAGCAGAGAGCACCTGTACCTGCAGGTCGTGGAGCGCCTCTCGCCCGTCAGAGGAAGGCTTTTCAGCAGGCCATGCAGCCGAGGAGGCAGGCTTACCTGATGACGGCAGTGGAGAGCGAGGCTGTGGATGAGGTTATCGCAGGTAACTCTCAAACTAGTTGTTTCCTTCCTTAGATAGTTTGATTGATTGCTTATGTTTGTTGATTGCATATGATTGTTTGTTAGAATAGGGTTTGATTGTTAGATTGTTGTTAGGTGTGATTTTGGTTTGCACATTTCCTGCACGAGTCCTCTTTGACTCAGGTGCATCGATGTGCATTATTTCTCGGAGCTTCGTGGAGAAGCATTCCTTGACGACTTCCCCTCTTCCCAAGAGTTGGAACATTGTTACGGGAAATGGCGTGATCTCGGTGCATCGTGGGTGCACTTCTTGCCCTTTGGTGGTTTGTGGACATGAGCTTTACGCTGACTTTATTGTCCACAACATCATCAACTACGATGCAGTGCTTGGGATGGATTGGCTTGCGAGCTTCTATGCTACGATCGATTGTCGGAGTAAGAAGGTGGTGTTCGAGATCCCCGGACATCCGGTGTTTGAGTTCAGTAGAGGTAGCAGTTCGCTTGGCCCTGTCAGGTTTCGGGCCAGACCGGTGGAGCTTGTTTCTATGCTGATGGAGCAGGATAGACCATCCGTGGTACGTGAATTCGACGACGTCTTCCCCGAGGAGATGTCTGGACTGCCGCCCGATCGAGCTCTCGAGTTTTCGATCGATCTTGTACCGGGAGCGCAGCCTATTTCGAAGGCGCCATATCGGATGGCTCCAGCAGAGTTGGAGGAGTTGCGTAGGCAGCTGGACGAGCTTTTGCAGAAAGGATACATCAATCCTAGCGTGTCCCCGTGGGGATCACCGGTGTTGCTGGTAAAGAAGAATGATGGCTCGCGTCGCATGTGTGTGGATTACCGGGAGCTGAATGCTGTGACTATCAAGAATAAATGTCCCTTGCCTCGGATAGATGACATCTTTGATCAGCTCGGAGGATCGAGGGTGTTCTCTAAATTGGATTTGAGAAGTGGCTACCATCAGCTTAAGGTGAAGAAGGACGACATCCCGAAGACAGCATTCAGGACGAAGTATGGTCACTACGAGTTCGTGGTTATGCCCTTCGGCGTAACCAATGCGCCCGCAGTCTTTATGAACCTGATGAATCTGGTCTTCTACGACTTTCTAGACAAGTTCGTCGTCATCTTCATTGACGATATTCTGATCTATTCAAAGTCGGAGGAAGAGCATGCCTCGCACTTGAGGACAGTGTTGGAGATCTTGAGGAAGCATCGTTTGTATGCTAAGTATTCCAAGTGCGAGTTTTGGCTGGATAGAGTTGCCTTTCTCGGGCATGTGGTGTCTGGTGATGGAATTTCTGTGGATCCCGAGAAGATTGTGACTATCAGAGAGTGGTCGGTTCCGCAGTCGGCGTCAGAGATTCGGAGTTTCCTTGGACTTGCAGGCTATTACCGACGTTTCATTAAGGACTTTTCTCGGATTGCTGAGCCTATGACCAGACTTACGCGGAAGGATGTACCTTATGTTTGGTCTGATGATTGCGAGAAGGCTTTTGGTATTCTGAAGGAAAGGTTGACGACTGCCCCTGTACTTGCTGTGCCTGATCGGAGTGGAGGATTCGAGATCTTTTGCGATGCTTCTGGAAAGGGTCTTGGATGTGTGTTGCATCAGCATGGGCATGTGGTTGCGTATGCTTCTCGTCAGCTTAAGGCTCATGAGAAGAATTACCCGACACATGATTTGGAGTTGGCTGCTGTCGTGTTTGCGCTGAAGATTTGGAGGCACTTCCTGCTGAGTGAGAAGGTGAAGATCTTCACCGATCACAAAAGCTTGAAGTATATCTTTACTCAGAAGGAGCTCAACATGCGACAGCGTCGATGGTTGGAGCTCATGGCAGATTATGAGATTGACTTGCAGTATCACCCCGGCAAGGTGAATGTAGTTCCGGATGCGCTGAGCAGACTTCCAGCGGTGATGATGTTGACCTCGCAGTGGAGATTGCAGCAGGATTTTTGCGAGACTGGTATCGAGATTATTCTTCATGGAGAGACTTCTTCGATGATGAGCATGCAGATACAATCGACGATCGTGGATATGATCAAGGTTGGACAGGCTGGAGATGCTAAGCTGGTGAAGATTCGGGAGCAGGTGGAAGCCGGTCTGCGGACAGAATTCTTGATTCACGAGGATGGTTCGCTGAGATTTGGAGCCAGGTTGTGTGTGCCAGCTGGAGATATCAGAGAGGAATTATTGGTGGAGGCACACAGTTTGCCGTATTCTGTGCATCCTGGTGGGACCAAGATGTACAAGGATCTTCGTCTGAACTTTTGGTGGCATGGAATGAAGAGGAGTGTGGCTCGGAGTGTAGCCAAGTGTTTGGTTTGCCAACAAGTAAAGGCGGAGCATCAGCGTACGGCAGGGTTGCTACAACCGCTTCCGATTCCAGAGTGGAAGTGGCAGCACATCACTATGGATTTCGTGACTGGACTACCTCGGAGTCCGAAGCAGAACGACGCGATTTGGGTGATCGTAGACCGATTGACCAAATCCGCGCACTTTATTCCCTTCCGAGTGGGACAGTCTACTGAGACGCTAGCGAGGAGATACATGGAGGTAAATACGTTTACTCTCCGTTTCTATTTCCTTTTACTAGTTTAGATAGTGATGTAACGTGAATCGTGCAGGAGATCGTACGACTTCACGGAGTCCCCGTGAGTATCGTGTCGGATAGAGACACGAGATTCACATCTCAGTTTTGGCAGAGTCTGCAGAAGATCTTGGGTACGAGTCTGAGTTTCAGCACGGTGTACCACCCGCAGACGGATGGCCAGTCCGAGAGGACGATTCAGATTTTAGAGGATATGTTGCGAGCTTGCATGCTGGACTTTAAGGGATCTTGGGAGGATCATCTCCATCACGTTGAGTTTGCCTACAATAACAGCTACCAGGCGAGTATTGGAATAGTGCCTTTCGCCGCGCTATATGGAAAGAAATGTCGATCGCCACTGAGCTGGGATGACATAGGAGATCGGGAGCTGTTAGGACCAGAGATGATCGTGGAAGCCGTGGATGTTGTGAGAAATATTCGAGAGAAGCTGAGGATTGCGCAGGACCGTTTCAAGCATTGGGCAGATGCTAAACGGAGGCCTTTGGAGTTTCAGCCTGGCGATCATGTCTTCCTGAAGATTTCTCCGAACCGCGGAGTTATTCGATTTGGGAAGAGAGGCAAGCTGAGTCCAAGGTTCATTGGACCGTTCGATGTTCTGGAGAGAGTTGGAGCTGTGGCTTATCGCTTGGCGTTGCCACCGTCGCTTGTGGGAGTTCACGACGTATTTCACGTATCTCAGTTACGTCGATACGTTAGTGATCCCTCTCACGCTGTGGATTTCTCGGAGATTACGGTTCGTTCGGATCTGTCTTATGATCAGCAGCCCGTTGAGATTCTGGATCGTCGACAGAAGCAGCTGAGGAATAAGACCGTCGACTTGGTTCGAGTGCAGTGGCGTCACGGTTCCCCTGGTCAGTCTACATGGGAGCGTGAAGATGAGATGAGAGAGCGTTTCCCGCACCTTTTCCCGAGCAGTGCTTGATGTTGATTCCGAGGGCGGAATCATTTCTAAGGTGGGGAGGATGTAACGGTACGTTTTCGTTGTACTTTGTTCGTGCACGTGCTTTTGGCCGTGCACGTGTTTATTTTAGAATTTATTTAATTGTGAACACTTTTGTGTGATATGCTGTTGTGAACGTCTCTGAGAGTATTAAATAGTGGCACTATCTTGAAACGACACTTCTCGAGTCGTTTTTCCACAATTTAAACTTACTCGATGAGACGCGACGATTCTCGCTCTTGACAGGAGACGTTTCTATTTTTAGTTTCGTCGTCCGACGTCGAATTTGAGATCCGTCTTCTTAGTTAGCTCACTTTCATCATCACGATCACCCCGATATTTATTTTATAATTTTTGGAGTTTATTTGACCACTTTTATATTTTTAACAAGTTTTATATTATTTTTAATAATTAATTTATAAATTATTTTCGGCCAAATAAAATTTATTTGAGTTTTAAACGTTTTAAAGAATTTTTGAGCCAATTTCCAGCTCATTTGGACCAAGTCAAATCCTTGGGTGAGTTGGAGAAGTTGAATTTCAAATTTTAAATTATTTTAAACTTCTAATACTATTAGATTTAGCCCTAGACCAAGTCAACCCATCTATACTATATAAGCAACCCCTAGGAAGACCTATTTTCGCAAGAAATTAGCCCTAGCCTATTCCAAAACCCAAATTGGATGTTGCGACGATTCGTCGTAACGTTGCGACGTTCAGTCCCCGCACCGACCGAGAAAACCACCGCAAATCTCCCGCTCCGACCGCTAGCCGCTCCGCACCCAACCCCAGCTCCGCATCGCAGCGCATCGCCCCGCTCCGTTCCCTCGGTCTGACCGAGGGCTTGGCCGCACCCCGCTCGCATCCCCGCTCCGCACAGCGCTCCGCATCGACCCCCGCCCCGTTCGCTTGCCTCCGCTCGCGCCTGACCGATCGGGCCGCCCGCACCGACCGACGATTGCAACGCTGCAACGTTGCAACTTCGCAGCCTCGCATCCAAGCGCACGACCGACCCGATCCCCCGCTCTGACCGAAGGAAGCCCCCGCACCCGCCTAGCGCTCGCACCCCGCAGCTGCACAGCCCCGTTCCCCCGCAGCGACCGAAGGATCTCCCCGCATCGAGGCTGTACGACCGAGAGTCATTCGTCGCAACCCTGCATCCGTCGCACCACTTGCCTCCATGGGCCCCCCAAGTTCTCCAGAGGTATTGTGGGTCCCCCAAAGGTCCCTAGGACTACTGTGGGCCCCACCTAGGTGCGTTCTCTTCGACGATTCGCCGCGTACGACGTCGTCGCACGTCGTAGCCCGTCGTCGCACGAGCTAGCTTTGGAATCTGGAATCGTCGCCCCGGTTGATTGCTCTGAAATTTCCAGCGAGGAATCTAATTGGAATCTGGACTTGGAGCGCGATCTTTTATTCCAACCCCCGGCGTCGCTACCCGACGCCGGTGTAGCTTTCGCGTCGTGTTGAGGTAACGTTTTGCACCCCTAGGACCCCCAACCCAATTGCACGCTAACCAAGACTAAAAATCAGTATTTTAAAGTAGTTTAAATGTTTTAGCAATCACTAATCAAGATTAATAAAACGGATGTAGGCCGGTGGACTTGTGCACGTAGGAATCGTGACTTTGGACTCGTTGGACGGTGTTTTCTTGACGTGATAGTTGCAGGCAAGTGAAACTTGCCAAATCTTGTTTAGGGCCATGTTTTTAGGCCACTTCCTTGTTTTTAGCGTAAAAGCGACTAGTCAGTGAAATGATAGCTGGCTAGACGCCTACTGGTCTAGTTTGACAACGAAACTAGATCCGTCACCTAATTGATCTAGCTTGAAAACGAAGCTAGATCCACCCCTTAAACTTGTTGTTCATGCATACTAAACTGTCACGTTTACTTTTTACCTGTACGCTTTACTACTTGCCATGTCATGTCATCCATGCATTGAATGTCGCATTAGTAGCACACGCTACAATACTTGTACTCGTACTACTTGTCCGGCTAGGTGCACCCCTACGCCATACTTGTTTAAAACACTTCCTGGCTCGTGGTCCAGAAGCGGGCCTCATGTGTTGGCTAAAAACCAATGCCCGATACACGTGGAGGGATAGGGATAAACGGTCACTTGAGCTTAGGAGTTGGCCCGCGCAGCCACTCTAGCCAAAAGACAGAATCTCTGTGCACGAGGTGCTTACTTTACTTGTCTTGTACTTGTCTTGCGAATGTCATGCCATGCTCGTACTTTACTTTACTTTACTTTACATGTTGCACTCATTACTTTAACTGCCATGTCATCGCTTCATGCTAGAACTGCTAGGTTGCTTTACTTTCACCTACTTTCAGTTTCCTTGCACAAGTCTTCCAGACTTGCTGACATGTGCCCCTTGCTCTTTTGGGTGTCACATGTTAGACCCTGAGCCAGAGACAGTTGCTGAGGAAGAGGTGTTTTCTGAGGCTGAGCCCGAGCCTACGTTCGTTGAGGAGTTCGAGGACACCGGAGACCAGTCTTAGAGACTGATTTTACTTGCTTTTGCTTTAGGTTGCTGTTAGTTGTCGGTGCTTGCACCAGTGCTTTGTTTTCGTACTTTGTACTTTCGTTGGCCATGCTGGGCCTCTTTTAGACTCTTTTATTTTAGCCTGGTGGCTTTTCTGCGATGTTGAGATTTATTATTATGGATATTCTGAGATGTTTCTTTGTCTCTTTTCGTTATTATTATCTTTGTTTCGTTTCGCGTTGCAAGGACCTGCAGTTTAAAGTGATTGACGCTTATCGGACTTAAGCTTTGTAGCTTCAAGTCTGAGCGGACCTTCTCACGCTTCGCCTCCATGTTTTTGGGAAGCGGGGCGTGACACAACTTCATCCCAGTGAATGTTTTTCGAAATTCTGACTGGAACATGCCCTAAATTAGCAATTATTACAGACCCTGTAATCTGTCTAAAAAACAGTCTGAACAGGTTTCACCAAATAATTCACCATAAATCACCTAGTCCATATTTCTGCATGAAATTTTCTAGGTAAAACCATTACTACTGTATATTCAACTTTCATTTAGAGAGTTTTGTCAAATTTACAAGAAAAATGGATGTAATGTGCTGATCTTTATAGATGTTCCAGCAAGTTACAGCAAGCTGGACTGTTTGGATGATGTTGAATCTTGTGGTGATGTCAATTTTCCATTCCATTATGCATGGATGCTGTGCTACTTAAAAGAATGCTTAGTCATGTTATTTGTTACTAAATTTGATGATGTGATAATATTCATTGCTATGGCACCTGCCACGTGTTTGTTGAAATGCCCAATGAATGTGAAGTAAAGAAACTTGGGAAATAGCAATGGAAATACTTGTGCCATGTACTATACTTATGAAATTGCATAAGTCTATTGAGGAATATGACATATGATATGTTAACTGGGATGTCTCGATCTGCCCTAAGGCAGGTGAACATCCTAGTATGGGGATGTGGGAAGATTGGGTATCGCTTAACCATAAGGGACTGGACTGAGGAGATGGGGGAAAAGAGATGTGATGTGCGATATTTATTTCCACTCGCCTTTACCAGGAGTGGAGGGGACTGGGTGTTTCTATTACTATAGGAAGCCTCACTCCTGCCAGGGACGGGAGAGCTGAGAGGCCCGGCGTACAGTGCAAGTGTCCTCTGCGTCGTGTGCTATATTCACCCCAAAGTTGGGGTGAGGTCCAGGCCCTTATCTTTATATGATACCCAGGCTTCCAAAAGAGTCACTAATATGTTAATCAATAACTCCATATTGTTTGCTGTTGCACAATTGTGTGTTGTACGTTACGCTCTAGTTACTTGCGCTCCACATTGTATGTACACTCATAATCCCTAAATGATTCCCCTATAATAGTTGGTTTCCTACTGGGCACGTTTTGACGTGCTCATTTTGTTTTTCAGGACTTGAGCAGGTGACACTAGAGCAAAATCTCCCTCAGGATATTACACAGACGTGAGTTGTCACCTTGGGGACATTACTCTTTTGGGATGTACTTTGTAGTGTGGGTTGGATAGAGTAGGAAGTGCGTTGTCTTTTGTAGCTGTGGAATGTGTTGGTAGCTTGCACTACTTCTCATGTATAGTTAGTTTCACTTTGTACTTGATGCTGGTGTGTAATTACACTCCTTGGTTATGTAAATCTGTGGTTATGTACTTTTGTGATGGCATTATGTTGTTGTTCTCTTTTATATTTCTGTGATGTATAATCCCAGCATTCGCAATGGCTTGCTTTCTATATGATGGCTATTCACGCTTGGTGTAATACCGTGGCTTGTCATGCTCCACCCTCTATTTCCCGTAGTAAGAATTGTACTACTGGGTATTTGTGAAAATGGGGGTGTGACAGGTTTTGTGGTGGCCCATGCAGGTCTGCTCTCACTGCGATATGCCAAAGGATGATACATCAAGCACTCTGATGCCATCATATATGGTACTAATTCCTCTTGTAGTGTCCTCTCTCTGCAGAATGGATAGTTGAAACGGGATATCTTCGTCAAAGATGGAGCATGCTGAGCCCGCTTTGATGGAGAAGATTTCGATGGGTTTTCAGGGGAGCCTGAGTCAGCAGGCTGAGATGCTCTCCATGATACAGGGTCAGAAGGCCCCAGGCTTTAAGCAGTTTATGGTAATGAAGCCGAGGACATTTTCTGGCAAGGAGACTGCATTGGAGGTTGATGAGTGGTTACGATGCACAGAGGATGACCTCACAACTGTTGGATTTCCATTGGAGAGCTGGGTAGATGCAGCAAAAGTACAGTTGACACATCAAGATCGAGATTGGTGGGATGCCCAGGAGCAGCATCTTACAGGTCCTATCTCTTAAAAGACCTTTAAGGAGCGTTTTGAGTCCAAGTTCCTTCTGGAGACCGCGAAGGATGAGCTCAGGCAGTGTTTTGAGCAGTTGACTTAGGGTCGGCAGAGTGTGGATGGATACGATGCTGAGTTTTCTTTGCTGAGCAAGTTTACCCAGGTGCTTGTTGCTATTGATGTCACCCGACTCGACGCTTCCGTATGGAACTTGATCCGGAGTATAGAGGGGCGATGTCTACAAAGAAGCTGGCCACACATGAGGATGTGCTCGAGGCGGCAAGATTATATGAGATCCATTTACGAAGCATATGGAAGGTGCCTACAGGTGATAGATGGCCATCAGGACCACATAAGGCACTTTCTCGGCCAGTACAGACGGCCCAGTTCAAGAGGCCAGGAGCCCCTGCAGTGACACATAGACAGCTGTCATGCCAATACTATGGCAAGACTGTCCATGAGCAGAAGGAGTGTAGGGCTTGGGCTAGGCAATGCTTCACTTGTGGTGGCCGAGGACACAGTAGCAGGGTTCTGTCCGCAGCAGAGTGCCTATCCGGCCCAGTAGCACCTGTGGCTGCTAGGCCGATGCAGCAGTGACCGATGCAGCAGTGAGCTCTTCCACCTGGTTCGCAGCGGCCTTCACTTCCGGTGCCAGCTGGACCAGGCATGCCAGCCCCTAGATGACCTTCCTTGCCTCCTCAGCAGTAGGCCTTTAAGAAGACAAACTCTGCTTCAAAGCCCCAATCTTTCACGATGACAGTGGTAGAGGTAGAAAACTCAGGCCAAGTTATCACTGGTATGGTTCTAATCCTCTCTCTTACTTTAGATTATCTCACTTGTCGTTTAGTTATGTTGGACATTGGATTGATTTCATCTGTTAACTTCTAGGTATGGTTAAAGTAGCATCTTTTTCTGCTTTGGCACTTTTTGATTCTGGGGCTTCACATTGTTTTCTGTCCCGATAATTTGTGGCCAAACATGCTATACCGGTAGACTCCTTCACTGTTAGTTGGAATATTCACATAGGGAGTGGTGTGATTAGGAGTACTTCGGGCCTCCGTAGTTGTCCAGTGGAAATTTGTGGTCGGGAGTTATATGCTGACTCTCTTGTGATTGAGATGCCCACATTTGAAGCTGTGTTTGGGATGGACTGGTTAGGTATGTTTTGTGCCACTATTGACTATAAATTAAGGAGAGTAGTCTTCCAGATTCCCGATCACCCAGAATTTGAGTTTAGGAGTGGTAGTTGCACATTGGAACCTGTAAGATTCAGAGCAACACCGGTGTAGGTGGAAGTGTTGGCGATGGCCATGGAAGCGGAGCCAGTCTTACCCAGGGTTGTGCGAGACTTTCCTGATATCTTTCCTGACGATATTTATGGACTTCCTCCTGATCGATCATTGGAGTTCACCATTGATTTAATACCAGGTACGCAACCCATTGCGAAGGCTCCTTATCGAATGGCACCACCTGAGTTGGCTGACCTTCTTAATCAGTTAAAAGACCTAACAGAGCGATGACTGATACAGCCAAGCGTGTCACCTTGGGGAGCACCAGTGCTTTTGGTGAATAAGAAAGATGGATCCCGGAGTATGTGTATTAATTATAGGGAATTGAACAAAGTGACAATAAAGGACAAGTACCCTCTTCCTCGCATCGAGGACCTCTTTGATCAGCTTGGTGGATCCCGAGTCTACTCAAAGTTGGACTTACAGACTGGTTATCATCAGATAAAGGTTCAAGGGTCTGATGTTCCAAAGACAGCTTTTCGAACCCGTTATGTACATTATGAGTTCTTGGTGATACCGTTCGGTGTGACTAATGCTCCAGCTACCTTCATGCGATTAATGAATCAGGTATTCTTTGACTATTTGGACACGTTCGTGGTGGTCTTTATTGACGATATTTTGATATATTCTAAGGATGAGGAAGAGCATACGGAGCACCTGAGGATTGTTCTAGAGATTTTAAGGCAACATCGGTTATATGCCAAGTATAGTAAGTGCCAGTTCTGGCCGTCTAAAGTGGCATTCCTGGGGCACATAGTTTCAGGAGAAGGCATATCGGTTGATCCAGAAAATGTGGCTGTAGTGGAGAAATGGCATGTTCCCAGGTCGGTTTCAGAGATCTAGAGTTTCTTAGGGTTGGTTGGCTATTACAGAAAGTTCATCAAGGATTTCTCCAAGATCGTGGAACCTCTGACTCACCTGACTAAAAAGGACGTTGCTTATGTCTGGTCTGAGGAGTGTCAGCATGCATTTGAGGAGTTGAAGAAAAGGTTGACAACTGAACCGGTCCTGATGATTTCGGACCGTTCTTGTAATGCCCGTATGTGTAAAATACTGTGTATGTGTGTGCGTATGGTAATGTTGTTGAGTGTATAGTAATTTCCTACATGTATGGCCATCAGGTGACTATGAAATGCTTTGGATATATAAGTGAATGCGTGTGGTTAGATGGTAACTTGATATTGTTAGCATGCTAATAGTGTTTATTAGCGTGCTTAGCGTTTTTCGTTGGTGAGTATGTTCATGATAATTGGGGATGCTGAGATAGTTATTAATGAATGACGTTATTATTATTGATGTTTGGTTGTTATTTTGGTGATGTTGTATAATTTTGGTATTTGTATTTTTATTACGGGTGATGTTGATTAATATTATCAGTGTTATTGTTTGGGCCTATTTAATTTTAGTAGTCTAAGAGTTGGTTGTTGGGCTTTGCCATTTGACTTGAGTTAAGCTAGTTGGTTGTTTTAGGGGAGGGCTAGGATTATTGTTAGGAAGGGAGGAAGAGAGATTTCATCATAGTAATGGCGAACTTGTAAATACCCAACTCTTTCTTCTTCCTTCTACCAACTTCCTCATTTGATTTTCTCTTTCTTTTTCCCCCTTTCTCCCCAACCCATGCCCAGGCCGAAATGATCTCTTGCTGTCGAAATTCTTGGGGGAAATGGAGGAGAAAAAGAAGAAGAAAGGAAGAGGGAAGAGAGAGAAGAGAAGCCCTAGTCTTTCCCCCTTCCATCCCTGTCAATTTCTTCCTCTTCTCTAAGCTCCATGGCCAAAAACCCTAGCCCAAATCTGTCCATTTCTGGCCAAATTATTTCCAGCTCTTCT
Source organism: Scilla litardierei (assembly GCA_030789695.1). NCBI lineage: Eukaryota > Viridiplantae > Streptophyta > Magnoliopsida > Asparagales > Asparagaceae > Scilla > Scilla litardierei. The sequence goes on along the minus strand of CM061142.1, from coordinate 757,971,878 downwards.
TCCTTCAATTTCACTCCCAAACTCCCTTGTTGCATGCTTCTTTTGAGCCCTAATGTTAGCTAGAGCTATATGTGGGATTTTGGAGCTTGAAGGAGGTGATTTCAAGGCCTAGGATGATGAATTTTGGAGGGGCGAGGCTCAAATACGGGATTCTTGGAGCTTGGTGGATTTGTGGGGGATTTCTTGGTGAAGCTCAACAATTTTATGGTAGGATTCCAACCCTAACCCATGTGTTCATCTCATAGCATCTTAAATTGAAAAGTTGGCATTTTTAGTGTTTTTGTGAATTCCTTGACATGTTGCAATTGAGCTTGATTTCATACGTTATATTGAGTTATTTGATGCTATGATTAAGTCCCATGTTGCTCTTAAATGCTTTATTTCAATAAGCTTGCAAAGTTACACTCCTTTGGAAAGTTGCATTTGGGGGAGATTTTGTTGAAATTCTTGTCATGTGGCATTCTTGTGGAATCTAATTGTTGTATGCAATTTGCCTTGATTGACTCATCTCATTTCATGAATTATGTTGAATTGTTTCCATGATGAACTTGCTCGCATTTTTGGTGATATTGCCCTCATTTTGATGTGAGGAGTTATTTGATTAAATGAAATTGCTCTCATTATTGATTCAATGAAACTCCTTGTATAAAAAAACAAACAAAAATTGGGAAAAAGAAATGATAATATGAGAATGGAATGTTGCTTTAATTTTGTAATGGGATATAGAGTTTGGGAATGGGAAGAGATGATGCCTTTACGGCTTGTTACCATAATTATGCGAACTACTCTCAATGAACATTGTTGGAAGCTTTAAGCTTCCGTTGTTTTTGTATGGGGCATGTGAATTTTAAGCGGGTGAAATGATTATGTGAACTTGGCTACGTGTTGTTGGTTATGGAATAAAGAATGTGAGGGATCATGATGCCATATAATGTCTTGTTTCAATAACAAGTGAATTTGTTCCCATTCTGTTTCCATTAACTTTGTTGAAAGCTATATTTGTCATTTTTATGAAATTGCTCTCATTTTGGGTTGTTGGCCATTATTTACTCGATGTAATGCGTATGAAATGAGAAATATGTGGAACATGAAATGAATTGGGAAGTTGGAAAGGTGTTGTTGGAAACATGCGGAATATGGAATGTGTGACATGGTCACGTTAGGACACGAGGTGGAGTGCACAGGCATGGACAAAGTGCCGCGGTAGGAGGCGGGTGAATACGCCGTTGGCCACCTCTTGATCCATTAGGTGGCTCCATGATGATAACAGAGTAGAATCATATGCACGTGCACACCGACTCACTCATGGGATCCCCATGGCATCGCATCGCTTGTGACTCATGTGCATCATGGCATTATCGAGCATTTGTGTGATTGGTGGTTATGTATATGTGATTGTTACTTTATGAGAATGAATGTTGCCATGAATGCATGGATGCTTGAAAGGGTTGTATGTTGGTAAGTGTGGTTGTTAGTTGTAGCAAATATTACTATCTTTGTCGTTGTATTAATATTGTTGGTGGTTTGTTAGTGAAGTTGTTTGGGGAATTCCATCTTGTGCCTTAATTTCCAATTGGGGGCTTGGGAGCAACTATTTTGTTAGCAACTAGTCATGTAATGGAACACATTAGGAATGATTCTTTCATTCTAATGGAAGGAAAAAGGATGGGCCATTGCAATCCCCTTTCCTTTCCATACCAAATTTTAGGAATGATTCTTTCATTCTAATGCTTAAGTGACTCTTTCAAGTTATATGTGGCCATTAGAATATGTATATTTAATCAAGCCCCATTAGTAACTTCCTTAACATTAGCCATTTTATTCAAGTTGCTTATAATAACTTGTTGTAGGAATCTCTACTCATTTTAGAAAGTATTAATTTAGGGGCTACGACAATATATGTAGTAGCATCCCCAAAGCGAGAAATAAATGTTGTAGTTTTACTTGAATTTCAAATGGAATCTAACGCCTTTTAGTTATAATGTTTTATACGTGTGGAAGGAGATGCCTTCAATGACTCTTTAACAAAATTAGCACTTGTACCGGGATTGCATGTTAGAGAACTTGTGGTGTTATTAAGTAGTAAGCGCTTCTCCTACGTGATGTGCCAAATTAAAAATGGTCAAGTTGATACTTGGTTGAATTTTGTGTGATTTGATTAAAGCTAGTAACTTTTAATGTGGAAACAAGTTTGCATCAAATAATGGATTCTTATTGTAAGACTTAATGTTGGGAGTATTTTGTGATGGAAGTTATAGTCTCATTATTGCATCTTAATGTTGGTGGCTTTAGGGTAGAAGTCAAGGTCATGTTAGTAGCTTATAATGCTTTCCTTATATACCGTTGTTTAAGCTTGTGTCTAAATCTTGAATGGAGACTTGATAGTGTTGCACTTATGAACATGTTGGCTTGTTGTTGCTAAGTCCATTTTTATCACTTCTCCTATAATTATTGAGCAAGATTTTAATTTCTTTTGGTTTATAGCATGATTCTCTCATTATCTTACTTTGTTTTACTTGGGAAATTTGATAAATACAAGAGAAGCTCTGCCGAAATTTTTATAAGCATTTCCCCAACATCCGAAGCATTAGAAACTTTATGCTAGGAATACTACACGAATTCTACTTGATAATTCTCTCAAAATTCCCGTGCTTAAAGGGAATGTATTTATCAAAAGTAAAAAAGTTAGTAATAGGGTTTTAGGGTTTTTGATAACTTGCAAATTGGGAGCTTAGAGGGTGTAGAAACCCCACTTCATATGGTTCATGATTTCTACTATTATTCTAAGCATGTTAAAGAAACAAATCTTAATGAAGGTAGGCATTTCTTCCTATACTATGAAGTAGACCAATATATTTCCAAGTTGACATCTTGCTAGTTGCTGCCTTGCTTTAATTTCATGTTGCATTCTACTCAATTAAGGATTGGTTATCATGCTTCCATGTGTATGTAGTAATGACACTAAAATGAAAGTCGCTATGTTTTTTATGGAACATGAAAAGAATGAGATTTCATTGTGGTGTAGATATACTTATCACTTGTCCTCAGCAAGATGCAAATTTGAAGTAGGTGCTAATTTGAAGTTAGAATCTTGTTTGAGCAGTAAACCATGTTGGGCCTAAGATAGTACGATTCTAGTACTACATGCCATTTATGCCAAAGCTAGGTTTCAGTTTCTTAATCTTACACTTCACTTCTCTATATGTCCTACTCACTTTGTTTTTGCAGGCTATCCTCTTGTCGCATGTACGTGTATGATAATGAATCCATTTATTTTTTCGTATGCCATTGCCGCGTTATGCCAAGTGTTAGTTTTCCATTGTTACTTTGTGCATAGCATTTCTGTGCACCATGTGAGTTATGTTTGGGATTCCTACTGGGTCATGTTGTGATGTGCCCCGTTGATTTTTTTCAGGTGCTGGTTCATGGAGTTGGAGGCCCACTAGTCCATTTGGATGGCGTTGGTTAGAGTTGAGGGTTTGAGAGCGTATGAGAGTTTTGGGTGGGTGTTATTGTACTTCGGCGAGATGTGGGTATCCTATTGCACATGAGATTTGGTTATATGTTGTATATGGATTTTGGTTGAGTGATGTTGTACTCGGAAATTGTATAATCAGGTAGTGTATGCGTATCGGTGTTTGGTTTGACTGTCTCTCTTGTGTTTCTGTGAATTTTGGAATGCTACAGGTACTATCCCGACAGTGCGCAGTGGACCTGCATGGGCCACCAAATGTAACGCCCCGCCTCTTCGGGAATATCTAATACGGATTCCTGATACGGATTCATTTCACCATCATTCCATATTCCACATAAAAACCAATAACACAAAGAAGAAAAGAAGAGGAAGAGGAGAAGAAGTAAGGTCCTAACCCATTCCCATCATCTATTCTTCCATCTTCTCCAATTTCTCTCAACACCATGGCCAAAACAATCCCCCAAAACCCAAATCCAGTTCTGGCCGAAATTTAATGTGCTTGTTTTTTCTATTTTTCAATCTCAAACTTCGTATCTCATCCTTCTTTGGAAACCCTAGTGATGAGCTTGTAGTTATGGGAGTTTGGGATCAAGAGGAGTTAGGGTTTGGAGCTTGAAGAGGGTGATTCATGGGGAATTTCGAATTAGGGCTTGAGCTTGAGAGCAATGGGGGATTTCATTTAATTGGAAGAGGATTTGAGTCCCTACAAGAGGTAGGATTCCAACCCTACTCATATGTTTCATTCATTTTCATCTTGAGATCAAAGTTGCATTTTTCAGGTTTGTGGCAAATTTTTGATATGGTGCATTCTAATTTGAATTGGGATGATGTTGGAATTAATTGATGATACAAATATGTCCCATGTTGATCTTGAGTGCCTTGCTTCAATGAATTTGCAAAATTGCTCTCTTTTGATTGTTGGAACCCTTACTACTTAATTTCTTAATATGGTACATATGGATTATTTGATAATGAAATGCTTATGTGAAATAGGCTAGGGATAGTTGCTATGTTACGGTGTAATGAATTATATAATACCACAATTTGCTATGTTTACGTTGATAATGCTCTTGGGCGATTGTTCGCTAATTATGAGAAGTTGCTTCCATTTTGAAATGTTGGAAGTTTATTACTCATTTCCTTTCCTTGTATGAACATTGCGAAATGTGGGAACAATAAATTGAGATGTGTAATTGGCCAAGAATATGTGATAAAGATGGGCTCTTGAATATTTTGTTTTACTAATTACGTGTAATAGTTCTCATTTTGCATGTTGGATGTCTTTGATTCAACTTCCTTTGTGTGACTAATGTGAAGTATGTGAACAATGAATTTGGATGTGCAATTGGGTATGGATTTGTGTTTAAAATAGGGGCTTGAGGCCACCCTTAAAATTCGGTCTAGGGTTTGAAGAGCCCTAGTGCCATGAATATGTTTTAGTTGAAGGCAAGTTGTGAATTGAGAATGAAATTATGCAATATGAAATGGAATGGTAGTTATGGTATAGGATTAAAATGTTGACCTTAATTGTATGAAATGGAATGCCTTGCTTCATTATATTTGTAACATTGCCCTCATATTGACTCGTGGAGTTGTTGATGATATGAAATCGATCTCATCTTGGCTATCATTTGGGGATGTTGGAAACTTTTATTAAGTTTCCCCTTGCATGAAAATGGAAATTTTGTAATAATGAGTTGAATGGTGAAATTGATCATGATTAAGTGATATAATTGGGGGCTTGAAGCTACCCATCAATTCGGCCTAGGATATTGGTGCTCCCTAGTGCCTTGGTAACGTGATGGTAAGGAAAAGTTATGAAAAGAAAATAAAATGGAAAGCTTTATGAAATGTGAATGAAATATGACCCCATTATTTACATGGATCGTCATGTCATATTGAGTTGTTGTTTGTTGAAATTGTTGGAGGCTTTAACTTTCCACTTCTTGTTGTGTTGAACTTAAATGAGGTGTTGAAATTATTTGATGCTATGGTTTTAGTTCATGTCGTCTTGGTTGTCTCATTCCATTAATTATGTTAAATTGTTCTCTTTTTGTGCAATTGTCCCCCTTTTGGAAAGTTGGAAGCTTTTATTTCAATTTTTCTTGGTGGTAATGCGATGCGATGCAATGCAATGCAATGCAATGCAATGAGATCCCATGAATGAGCCGGCGTGCAAGTGTATCGTGATTTCTACTCCGATATCAACGTGGAGCCACCTCAACGTGGAGCCACCTAATGGATCAAGAGGTGGCCAACGGCGTGTTCACCCGCCTCCTACTGCAGCACTTTGTCCATGCCCGTGCACTCCACCTCATGTCCTAATCACATCATTTCACCATCATTCCATATTCCAAATAAAAATCAATAACACATTGCCAATCTCCCCTTCTCGTATGCCATTCCCGCGTTACGCCATGAGTTAGTTTTCCGTTGTTACTTAGTGCATAGCATTTTTGTGCACCATGTGAGTTGGGTTTGGGATTCCTACTGGGTCACGCTGTGACGTGCCCCGTTGATATTTTTCAGGTGCTGGTTCATGGAGTTGGAGGCCCACTAGTCAATTGGTAGGCGTTGGTTAGAGTTGAGGGTTTTGAGAGAGTATGAGAGTTTTGGGTGGGTGATATTGTACTTCAACGAGTTGAGGGTATTCTATTGTATATGAGATTTGGCTTCTATGTTGTATATGAGGGTTGTATAAGTGATGTTGTATTTGGATAGTTGTAACTTTATAGGTATTAGTGGTTTGTTTACATCTGTTTTTGTGTTATTGGTCCTCTTTGTGTTTCTGTGTTGTTGGAATGCTACATGTACTATCCCAGCAGTGCGCAGTGGACCTGTGCTTAAGTTTGAAATTTTGTATTTCCTTCGTAACACCCGCCTCTTCGGGAATACCTGATACAGATTCGTACTTATCAGGTATCCCGGGGAGAAACTAACTCTTCAGGAATATCAGGTATCGGGAATACCTGATACGAATCCGTATCAGGTATTCCCGAAGAGGCGGGGCGTTACATTTGGTGGCCCATGCAGGTCACCGCATTGCGGCTGTGTAGGGTGGTGCGTGTAGTGTTCTGAGAGTAGTTGAGTCTTAAGGTGGGTAGAGTCCAGCCCTAGGGATAGGAGAATATCAGAAGTTTAAGATGTAGAACCCCTGAGGGTGGACATTAGAGTGTTGATAGAGTATATATGTGTATGCATATGTATGGGTGTATGTATATATACTACTTATGTATTGATCGCTCTATAAGTATTGAATGGCTTGTCGAGTATATTAAGACGATACACTCCTATGTATACGTATGAGCGTATATGACCATGGTATATGTATGAATGAGTATATGGTTATCTGATTGTACTTGAATTGTATGTGTTTATAAGTGGTTGACATATGAGTAGCATGTAAGTTAAGTTATATACTTGACTGAGATGCAAGTAGGGTATGGATGTACTGTGTTCTAGATCGTTATGTGATTGACTAGGGTAATCTTGTTATGAGTGGGTGTATATGATGAGTATGTTATACAAGCATGACCGTGATCTGGTATGCTTACACCTGAATGTGGATGAATATAGTTTTATGTGATTATCTACGTGTATGGGTACTGAGATGGTAGATCTTGTGTACCGACACACCTATGAATGTTGGATGGATATTAAGGGACATATGTGATTGTATGTCTGGGTATACAGGTGCATGTGTTTATGTGTTAATGAATGGTAGCCTATGAGTAATGTGTATCATGATATTATATAATTGATTGATCTCTAGGCTGTCTATAGATATGGTGTGTTGTCTGTATGGATCCTTGTGTTCCAATCAGGCATGAGTGGGCATGACCTGGGTGTATTAGAATTGTGTGTCTATATATAATATGTATACTGTCATATGTTGGTTGTAAGCGGGTACACCGGTGTTAGGATAGATATAGTGAAAGCCGGGTGTATGGATGTTGATGTGTAAGATTCTATGTATGACAAGTGTGTGTATGTTTAAATGTGTACATGGTGACATAAGTGGTTGTATGTCTCAGAATGGCAGTACATCTGGGTATATTTGAAATGTGATACGTGTGTGTATTTGAACTAGTAAAGGTGTTGGTGTATGAATGTGCTTTAACTATATGATGGGGTAGAGAGACCCTATATATATCTCTATTCACCCTCAGCTATGTCCTACGTTAGGAAGTTCGAGGACGAACTTTCTTTTAAGGTGGGTAGAGTGTAATGCCCGTATGTGTAAAATACTGTGTGCGTGTGTGCGTATAGTAATGTTGTTGTGTGTATAGTAATTTCCTACATGTATGGCCATCAGGTGACTATAAAATGCTCTGGATATATAAGTGAATGTGTGTGGTTGGATGTTAACTTGATATTATTGTTAGCATGCTAATAGTGTTTATTAGCGTGCTTAGCGTTTTTCGTTGGTGAGTATGTTCATGATAATTGGGGATGCTGAGATAGTTATTAATGAATGACGTTATTATTATTGATGTTTGGTTGTTATTTTGGTGATGTAGTATAATTTTGGTATTTGTATTTTTATTACAGGTGACGTTGATTAATATTATCAGTGTTATTGTTTGGGCCTATTTAATTTTAGTAGTCTAAGAGTTGGTTGTTGGGCTTTGCCATTTGACTTGAGTTAAGAGACTTGGTTGTTTTAGGGGAGGGCTTGGATTATTGTTAGGAAGAGAGGAAGAGAGATTTCATCATAGTAATGGCGAACTTGTAAATACCCAACTCTTTCTTCTTCCATCTACCAACTTCCTCATTTGATTTTCTCCTTCTTTTTCCCCCTTTCTCCCCAACCCATGCCCAGGCCGAAATGAACTCTTGCTGTCGAAATTCTTGGGGGAAATGGAGGAGAAAAAGAAGAAGAAAGGAAGAGGGAAGAGAGAGAAGAGAAGCCCTAGTCTTTCCCCCTTCCATCCCTCTCAATTTCTTCCTCTTCTCTAAGCTCCATGGCCAAAAACCCTAGCCCAAATCTGTCCATTTCTGGCCGAATGATTTCCAGCTCTTCTTCCTTCAATTTCACTCCCAAACTCCCTTGTTTCATGCTTCTTTTGAGCCCTAATGTTAGCTAGAGCTATATGGGGGAGTTTAGAGCTTGAAGGAGGTGATTTCAAGGCCTAGGATGATGAATTTTGGAGGGGCGAGGCTCAAATACGGGATTCTTGGAGCTTGATGGATTCGTGGGGGATTTCTTGGTGAAGCTCAACAATTTTATGGTAGGATTCCAACCCTAACCCATGTGTTCATCTCATAGCATCTTAAATTGAAAAGTTGGCATTTTTAGTGTTTTTGTGAATTCCTTGACATGTTGCAATTGAGCTTGATTTCATACGTTATATTGAGTTATTTGATGCTATGATTAAGTCCCATGTTGCTCTTAAATGCTTTATTTCAATAAGCTTGCAAAGTTACACTCCTTTGGAAAGTTGCATTTGGGGGAGATTTTGTTGAAATTCTTGTCAAGTGGCATTCTTGTGGAATCTAATTGTTGTATGCAATTTGCCTTGATTGACTCATCTCATTTCATGAATTATGTTGAATTGTTTCCATGATGAACTTGCTCGCATTTTTGGTGATATTGCCCTCATTTTGATGTGAGGAGTTATTTGATTAAATGAAATTGCTCTCATTATTGATTCAATGAAACTCCTTGTATAAAAAAAACAAACAAAAATTGGGAAAAAGAAATGATAATATGAGAATGAAATGTTGCTTTAATTTTGTAATGGGATATAGAGTTTGGGAATGGGAAGAGATGATGCCTTTACGGCTTGTTACCATAATTATGCGAACTACTCTCAATGAACATTGTTGGAAGCTTTAAGCTTCCCTTGTTTTTGTATGGGGCATGTGAATATTGTGCGGGTGAAATGATTATGTGAACTTGGCTACGTGTTGTTGGTTATATGTGGAATAAAGAATGTGAGGGATCATGATGCCCTATAATGTCTTGTTTCAATAACAAGTGAATTTGTTCCCATTCTGTTTCCATTAACTTTGTTGAAAGCTATATTTGTCATTTTTATGAAATTGCTCTCATTTTGGGTTGTTGGACATTATTTACTTGATGTAATGCGTATGAAATGAGAAATATGTGGAACATGAAATGAATTGGGAAGTTGGAAAGGTGTTGTTGGAAACATGCGGAATATGGAATGTGTGACATGGTCACGTTAGGACACGAGGTGGAGTGCACGGGCATGGACAAAGTGCCGCGGTAGGAGGCGGGTGAATACGCCGTTGGCCACCTCTTGATCCATTAGGTGGCTCCACGATGATAACAGAGTAGAATCATATGCACGTGCACGCCGGCTCACTCATGGGATCCCCATGGCATCGCATCGCTTGTGACTCATGTGCATCATGGCATTATCGAGCATTTGTGTGATTGGTGGTTATGTATATGTGATTGTTACTTTATGAGAATGAATGTTGACATGAATGCATGGATGCTTGAAAGGGTTGTATGTTGGTAAGTGTGGTTGTTAGTTGTAGCAAATATTACTATCTTTGTCGTTGTATTAATATTGTTGGTGGTTTGTTAGTGAAGTTGTTTGGGGAATTCCATCTTGTGCCTTAATTTCCAATTGGGGGCTTGGGAGCAACTATTTTGTTAGCAACTAGTCATGTAATGGAACACATTAGGAATGATTCTTTCATTCTAATGGAAGGAAAAAGGATGGGCCATTGCAATCCCCTTTCCTTTCCATACCTAATTTTAGGAATGATTCTTCCATTCTAATGCTTAAGTGACTCTTTCAAGTTATATGTGGCCATTAGAACATGTATATTTAATCAAGCCCCATTAGTAACTTCCTTAACATTAGCCATTTTATTCAAGTTGCTTATAATAACTTGTTGTAGGAATCTCTACTCATTTTAGAAAGTATTAATTTAGGGGCTATGGCAATATATGTCCCCAAAGCGAGAAATAAATGTTGTAGTTTTACTTGAATTTCAAATGGAATCTAACGCCTTTTAGTTATAATGTTTTATACGTGTGGAAGGAGATGCCTTCCATGACTCTTTAGCAAAATTAGCACTTGTACCGGGATTGCATGTTAGAGAACTTGTGGTATTATTAAGTAGTAAGCGCTTCTCCTACGTGATGTGCCAAATTAGAAATGGTCAAGTTGATACTTGGTTGAATTTTGTGTGATTTGATTAAAGCTAGTAAATTTTAATGCGGAAACAAGTTTGCATCAAAAATGGATTCTTATTGTAAGACTTAATGTTGGGAGTATTTTGTGATGGAAGTTATAGTCTCATTATTGCATCTTAATGTTGGTGGCTTTAGGGTAGAAGTCAAGGTGATGTTAGTAGCTTATAATGCTTTCCTTATATACCGTTGTTTAAGCTTGTGTCTAAATCTTGAATGGAGACTTGATAGTGTTGCACTTATGAACATGTTGGCTTGTTGTTGCTAAGTCCATTTTTATCACTTCTCCTATAATTATTGAGCAAGATTGTAATTTCTTTTGGTTTATAGCATGATTCTCTCATTATCTTACTTTGTTTTACTTGGGAAATTTGATAAATACAAGAGAAACTCTGCCGAAATTTTTATAAGCATTTCCCCAACATCCGAAGCATTAGAAACTTAAGCTAGGAATACCACACGAATTCTACTTGCTAATTCTCTCAAAATTCCCGTGCTTAAAGGGAATGTATTTATTAAGAGTAAAAAAGTTAGTAAGAGGGGTTTAGGGTTTTTGATAACTTGCAAATTGGGAGCTTAGAGGGTGTAGGAACCCCACTTCATATGGTTCATGATTTCCACTATTCTTCTAAGAATGTTAAAGAAATCTTAATTATGGTAGGCATTTCTTCCTATACTATGAAGTAGACCAATATATTTCCAAGTTGACATCTTGCTAGTTGATGCCTTGCTTTGATTTCATGTTGCATTCTACTCAATTAAGGATTGGTTATCATGCTGCCATGTGTATGTAGTAATGACACTAAAATGAAAGTCACCATGTTTTTTATGGAACATGAAAAGAATGAGATTTCATAGTGGTGTAGATATACTTATCACTTGTCCTCAGCAAGATGCAAATTTGAAGTAGGTGCTAATTTGAAGTTAGAATCTTGTTTGAGCAGTAAACCATGTTGGGCCTAAGATAGTACCATTCTAGTACTACATGCCATTTATGCCGAAGCTAGGTTTCAGTTTCTTAATCTTACAGTTCACTTCTCTATATGTCCTACTCACTTTGTTTTTATAGGCTATCCTCTTGCTGCAGGTACGTGTATGATAATGACACCATTTACATTTTCGTATGCCATTGCCGCGTTATGCCAAGAGTTAGTTTTCCATTGTTACTTTGTGCATAGCATTTCTGTGCACCATGTGAGTTAAGTTTGGGATTCCTACTGGGTCACGCTGTGACGTGCCTCGTTGATATTTTTCCGGTGCTGGTTCATGGAGTTGGAGGCCCACTAGTCCATTTGGATGGCATTGGTTAGAGTTGAGGGTTTGAGAGCGTATGAGAGTTTTGTGTGGTTGTTATTATAATTCGACGAGATGTGGGTATCCTATTGCACATGAGATTTGGCTATATGTTGTATATGGATTTTGGTTGAGTGATGTTGTACTCGGAAATTGTATAATCAGCTAGTGTATGCCGGTGTTTGGTTTGACTGTCTCTCTTGTGTTTCTGTGACTTTTGGAATGCTACAGGTACTATCCTGGCAGTGCGCAGTGGACCTGCATGGGCCAACAAATGTAACGCCCCGCCTCTTCGAGAATACCTAATACGGATTTGTACTTATTAAGTATCTCGGGGTGCGGGGCGTTACATTTCTAGAGGATTTGATATTTTCTGTGATACCTCTGGCAAAGGGCTAGGATATGTCTGACATCAACATGGACGTGTTGTAGCATATGCCTCTAGACTTCTGAAGGTGCATGAGCTAAACTATCCTACACATGACTTGGAGTTGGCAGCCGTGATTTTTGTCATAAAGCTGTGGAGACACTTTCTGCTAGGGGAGCATATCAAGGTGTACACCGACCACAAGAGTTTGAAGTATGTGCTCATCCAGAAGGAGCTCAACTTGAGACATCGTCGGTGGCTTGAGCTGATGTCAGAATATGATATCGATCTCCAGTATCACCCTGGAAAGGTGAACATGGTCCTTGATGCTCTCAATAGATATCCTGCCGTGATGATGTTGACCTCGCAGCCTCAGCTCCAGTGGGCACTACGACAAATGGAGATAGAGGTCGTTCTTCCGGACGTCAAAGCAGCCATATTGAGCTTACAGGTACAGTCCGATCTGGTGGACCGGGTCAAAGCCGCACAGTCGAAAGATGAAAAGTTAAGGAGAATCTGAGAATAGGTAGAGGCCGGACTTCGGACCAACTTTCACATTCATGAAGACGACTCTCTTAGATTCGGAACTCGGCTATGTGTGCCAGCTGGTGCTATTAGAGAGGAATTGCTTAAAGAGGCCCATAGCTCCCCTATTCAATTCATCTAGGAGGGACAAAGATGTATCGTGACTTGTGACAACATTACTGGTGGCATGGATGAAGTGCAATATAGCCAGAAGTGTGGCCTCGTGCTTGGTTTGTCAACAGGTGAAGTCCGAACACCAAAGAGTTGCAGATCTGATGCAGCCTCTTCCCATTCCTGAATGAAAATGGCAACACTTGACAATGGACTTCGTGACTGGGCTACTCCGCACACCCAAGGGAAATGACGTAATTTGGGTAGTCGTTGACCGCTTAACCAAATCTGCACATTTCATTCCCTTTCGGGTTGGACAGTCTACCGAGCATTTTGCTCGAAGATATATAGAGGTAAAACTCTGTCGTCACCCTTGCATATTCTATATTTGTTAGTGTGAGGTTTTTGACATAATCTTCCTCGCAGGAGATCGTGAGGCTTCATGGGGTTCCTGTTTGTATAATCTCTAATTGGGACACCAGATTCACCTCACATTTTGGAGAAGTTTGCAGTCTAGTTTGGGGACTCATCTCAAGTTCAGTACCGCATATCATCCCCAGACAGATGGGCAGTCCGAGTGAATTATTTAGATCCTCGAGGACATGTTGAGAGCTTGTATGCTGAACTTTAAGGGATCCTGGGAAGATCATTTGCACCTAGTGGAGTTTGCTTACAACAATAGTTATCAAGCAAGCATTGGAATGTCACCGTTTACTGCTTCGTATGGAAGGAAGTGCCGTCGCATCTAAACTGGGACGATGTTGGGGATCGTGAACTCCTAGGACCAGACTTGGTGGTGAAAGCTATCGATATGGTTCAGACAGTCAATGAGAATCTTCGTATCGCTCAGGATCGCTATAAGCATTGGGAAAATACAAAGAGGCATCCGTTGTAGTTTCAACCATGTGATTACGTGTTCTTGAAGATCTCCCTGACACGTGGCACGAATCGATTTGGTAGACGAGGGAAGTTGAGCCCGAGATTTATTGGTCCATTCGAAATCTTGGCTCGTGTTGGTGAGGTTGCTTCTTGCCTTGCCTTGCCACCCACCCTTGAAGGCATCCATGATGTGTTCCATGTATCTTTGCTTCGGAAATATATGGGAGACCCTAGTCACCTCGTGGACTTTTAAGAGATTGAAGTGCATCCCGATCTGACTTATGTACAGCAACCAGTGGCCATCCTGGATCGGAGACAGAAGGTACTAAAGAAGAAGGCCATTAATTTAGTAAGGGTCATGTGGCAGCAAGAATCTCCTAGTGAATCCACCTGGGAGTGTGAGGACGAGATGAGAGACAAATACCCTCACCTGTTTATGTAAGCATCTTATCTATGTATCAATGTCTTTTTTGATGATTCCAAGGACAGAATTTTGTGGGGACGGTAGTGTATGGCATTGTATGGAGATGTACCTAGAAACTAGAAGTACCTCTCTTTAGACGGGAACACTTGGACTTCGGAAGTTCGAGGACGAACTTTATTTTAAGGTGGGTAGGATGCCATGGCATGTTTTGCCCTATACAGCGACCGACGCGGTAGTCACCTTGCAGGAGTAGATGGAGTGTAAGGAGTTGATAAGACGTGATATAAGGTGTATGTGGCTAGTGGCAGTCGAGTAATTTTGTGAAAGGTGTGAGGGCATTTTGGTCATTTGGCAATATGTGGTGGATGTATGTGTAGAGAAATGGTAGGTGCGTAAAGTAATGTCATACTTGTAATTTCGGAGAAGTGGGTTAGTGTAAGAGGGGCTAGTATGAAAAGGGGTTGGATTAGTGGCATGTTTGTAAATATTTAGATGGGTGAGGGACAAAATGGTCATTTGGTCTAAATGAGGGGTATGTGTATAGTAAAGAAGTGTGTGCATAAAGTAATGGCAAACTTGTAAATACATAAAATGTTGAGGGGTAGTTTTGGGAGGGCACTATAGTCATTTCACCATGATGCATGTTTATCCTAAGGTGGTTCTAGAAAGAGATATTTTCTAAGAACCTTCTCTCCTCTTCTTTAACCTTCCTTTCATTTCTTCTTCTTTCATTTTTCTTCTCCTTCCATCCTCCCACCTTGGCCGAACTCCCTCTCCCCCCTTTTCATTTCATCAAGACTCTAAAAACCTAATTTCAACTCAAAAATCCAAGAAACCCTAGGTTACTTCAAGGAGAAAGAAATGTGGAAGGAAGAGAAAGAGAAGAGAGGAAGAAAGGGGTTTTCTTGAGGTAGGAGTCTAACTTTGGTTAGGAAATTTTTATTTAGGGTTATGATGGTGTTATTATGTTATTTAGATTGCTCATGATCTTGAATTCATGTGATTGTGTGCAATAGACCAAAATGATCAAAATTTTCCTTGTTTTTCTTAGCAAACCACCCTCCTCTAAAATTCTGAAATTCTGTTGTGTGTTTCTACCTGAATTATGGTCTCTATTGCTTGAATTACTTTCTAAAAAAATATATAATTGCAGCTCTTGAAGTTCTAAACAATAATCATATAAAATTTGATATATGTTGAGTTCAATAAGTAGGAGTAAAAATTCAATCTTTACGACATGTCTGAATTTCTTTCAGCCTAGACACAGTTTAGAAAAATGGAGCTCAGTCCCTGCACACATTAGGAAATTTTCTGTTCTTGGTCTCGTTATAAAGTTAACAAGTTTTTCTACAACTTCATCCCAGTGAATGTTTTTCGAAATTCTGACGGGAACATGCCCTAAATTAGCAATTATTACAGACCCTGTAATCTGTCTTAAAATTAGTCTGAACAGGTTTCACCAAATAATTCACCATAAATCACATAGTCAATATTTCTGCATGAAATGTTATAGGGAAAACCATTACTACTGTATATTCAACTTTCATTTAGAGATTTTGTCAAATTCACAAGAAAAATGGATGAAATGTGCTGATCTTTATAGCTGTTCCAGCAAGTTCCAGCAAGCTGGACTGTTTGGATGATGTTAAAATTTGTGGTGATGTCAATTTTCCATTCCATTATGCATGGATGTTGTGCTACTTGAAAGAATGCTTAGTCATGCTATTTGCTACTAAATTTGATGATGTGACAATATTCATTGCTATGGTGCCTGCCACATGTTTGTTAAAATGCCCCAATGAATGTGAAGTAAAGAAACTTGGGAAATAGCCATGGAAATACTTGTGCCATGTACTATATATATGAAATTGCATAAGTCTATTAAAGAATATGACATATGATATGTCAACTGGGATGTCTCGATCTGCCCTAAGGCGGGTGAACATCCTAATATGGGGATGTGGGAAGATTGGGTATCACTTAACCATAAGGGACTGGACTGAGGAGATGGGGGAAAAGAGATATGATGTGCGATATTTATTCCCAGTCACCTTTACCGTGAGTGGAGGGGACTGGGTGCTTCTGTTACTATGCAAAGTCTTACTCCTGCCAGGGACGGGGAGCTGAGAGGCCCAGCGTACAGTGCCCGTGTCCACTGCGTCGTGTGCTATATTCACCCCAAAGTTGGGATGAGGTCCAGGCCCTTATCTTTATGTGATACCCAGGATTCCAAAAGAGTCAATAATATGTTAATCAATAACTCCATATGTGTTTACTGTAGCACAATTCTGGTTACTTGTGCTCCATATTGTATGTACACTCATAATCCCTAAATGATTCCCTTACCATAGTTGGTTTCCTACTGGGCACGTTTTGACGTGCTCGTTTTGTTTTTCAGGACTTGAGCAGGTGACGCCAGAGCAGAATCTCCCTCAGGAGATTACCCAAATGTGAGTTGTCACCTTGGGGACATTACTCTTTTGGGTTGTACCTTGTAGTGTGGGTTGGATAGAGTAGGGAATGAGTTGTCTTTTGTAGCTGTGGATGTGTTGGTAGCTTGCACTACTGCTCATGTATACTTGAGTTAGTTTTACTTTGTACTTGATGCTCGTGTGTAGTTATACTCCTTGGTTATGTAAATATGTGGTTATGTATTTCTGTGATGGCATTATGTAGTTGTTCTCTTTTATATTTCTCTAATGTATAATCCCAGCATTCGCAGTGGCCTGCTTTCTATATGATGGCTATTCACGCTTGGTGTAATACCGCGGCTTGTCATGCTCCACCCTCTATTTCCCGTAGTAAGAATTGTACTATTGGGTATTTGTGAAAATGGGGTGTGACACCCTGAACACATATGGCTCCTAATCTCTTTTAAAAATATAATACACTAAGTATTATTATATTGAGGTTTTCATTGTGGTGGAAGTTCCAATGAGTCCTTGCAGGCCATTAAATGTGTGTCAGTAATATATTAGTGTAGGCATCCTTCAAACAAATATCTAAGGGAATTTGATAAGTATTGAAAAAAAATGCAGGAACATATGGGATTTGAGAGCCCCACGACAAACTAAATGGAAAAACTGTGGAGCCCCCATGGTCATCAATAATCTTGGTGGTTCTCCAGAACCAAGAAGACATGGATGGGGTTCGACCTCAGTCCTCTCAAAAAAAATTGAGAGGATGCAAAAAAAGCCCCAAGGACCGAACCCCAAATGGCAGGGGCCGGATTTCCTAGTTCACCGATCGTCATCGGCGAGGAGGCAAACCACCCTCCTTTCGATCAACGGCGGGCAATGTCCGACTGACACCGATCAGAGGCAGGGATTGAAGCCCTCACGTCCCCATTTGCCCATCAATGGTGGATGATTGAAGCCCTTGCATCCGATCTTCCTTCTGGCGAACCCCCATTGGGCCTAGGGTCGAGGGCAGGGAAAGGTGAAAACCCTTGGGCCGACGAACGACATGGCCATGTGCAGGAAGGAGTGGACCCCCCACGGCCACCGAATGGTGGCAGTGGTCGAACCCCAGGCGCACGAATGAAAGTAGCAGTGCCGATCCCCATCTTCTACAGTTCGATCCTTGAAACAATAAAAAAACAATGAATGAATTCCTCGTTCAATGCTCCGATACCAATGTTATAATTTGTGATATGAACACATAACCTTGATTCGCAGCGGATTAGAGGAGCGCCTTGGATCGTATTGAAATCACCGAAGGAAATCCAATTTGTTTTTACCAGCAAGAGACCACTGTCTATTTCTTCTTTTGGTTTGCGTTAACAGAGAGGGGAGAGAGATCTATGTTTTTCTTGAATGATTTTCTCTCGGCCAATAGGGGAATTATACAGGAATTAAGGGGCACAGTTTTCTACCGTTGAAAACTCAACGTTAACAAAATAACGTAAGGGTAGTTATAAAACAAATTTGCATTGGGAACCCTGAACTTATGTAAATTGCAATTATCCAACAAGGATAATTCAATTTACTTATAACCCCTTTAATAATACTATAATTACTATTTATCCATTGGGTTAAACCCGTCATTGGCGTATCCAATTCCAACAGACAAAAAACACCAAAGAAATAAAAAAAGATCCTTATGTTATGAAGCATCAAATTTAGAGGGAGACACCAGCTCTTTATTTATAATAGAGAGAAGAGCGTTCATGGATAGAGATACAATTGATATGAGCTTATCCTATGGATAAGATGTAATCCCCAATACAAACTCTCGTCAACATCCGTTTACAACACTCCCCCTTATCCAGCCATACGTGTGGACTCGGCTCATGAATGCTTCGGGATTCTGAGTGTCTTATGAGTCTCACAAGGGGTGGATACTTCAGGATCCAGAGTTGATGAGAATTGCCTCGTTGAAACCTTTGGCTATGGAAAACCATGTGAGAAAAACCATAGGTAAGGAAAAAGAGTACAAATTCCCTATAACTCCCCCTGATCTGTACAAGCCCTTAGGCTTTTAGATCTCTTAGACATTTTTCATCACTCCTGTTTACAAGATTCCAAAAATATACACAGATTACAATAATCACCATCATTAAGCAGCTGCTGAAACCAAAAACTCGGGAGAGGTGTACTTTGTGTCGTCGCCTTTGATGTGGTCTCCTCAAAAATTGGGTAAGCAAATGGCTTGGTCTTCAGATTATGTGGTCAACTCTAAAGGACCAGCATCTGTCTCAGTCATCACTGGGATGTGATGTACCACTAGGTGCTCTCAAATACACCATTGGTTTGTTTATGGAATGGTAAGGATCTCGGAATGATATGATGATGTTGCCTTCATAGGTTTCTTTACAGATCTGCAGTAGATGGTCGTTTCACTATGGGTACACAGTCTGTGATTTCACATTATAGGGGTCGGACCTGTAACTTGCAATTGCATAAGCATGAATGATAATTCTTTATGATGTAAGCCCAAATCTATCGACCCTTGGAAGAAGCGCAGAAGATGCTTACATCAGGTCTAATGGCACTTTTTAGGCGCCTGACTATAACTGGCTAGTGAATTTACTGCAACTGCTATATCGGGACGCATGAGTTAGCCAGGAGTGCACTGATTACACTTAGATAATGGACTTCAGGACCAAGTATATCATCCCCCTCTTCCAACGAATGGAAGGGATCTTTTTGTACATCCATTGAGCGTATTACCATGGGTGTACTTATTGGATGACAATGGTCCTTGTAATTTCTTCAATGCACTCATGGCGTATGGATTTTAATGTAACAAGATTTTATCTTTTTAGATAAATCTGTGAGTCATGACTAATCTTTATTTTACCTAGGTCTTTCATTTCATGTTTGATAGTCAGGCATGAACCGATATTTTGGTTTTCTCTTTAGGAGATGTGATGCGATTTAAGTTGTTTACAACTATGATTTCAAATCCAGTTCTTTGCTCTTTAAAAAAGATGCAAAGACAACCCTTGTAGGAATCCTTGCCTTGTCAAGTGATTCTCTTGGTTGTACAAAATTTATTATTATTATTATTATTATTCTCCAGTAGAATAGACGTCCTGAAGTCTATTCAGGCATTTTAAGGAAATGTGGAATTTATCTTTATCAAGATATCCATAGAGGTATGCTGTCACAACATGCAATAGCAGCATATCCAAAATTTTCTTTGCCAAATCGTAAGGTATTCACAGTGTATAACTCGAGGAATTTGATGCGACATTTATATATGAGTCATGCTCATTTTAATTTGTTTATTTCCCAGTTTCAGCGAAAATATTCTTGAGCTATAGATTGTATCTTATAGCTATAATTTTGTACTTATTTATTCTTATTTGTGCAATACTTATTTTTGCCCACATGTTTGACACCTTTTGGTGTCTGGACTTCAGGTCAGAACACTTCACATTTCATAAGCGGTCCAGCTCATCTTTTATTGCCTCGTTCCATATTTGACCAATCTCTACATTTACATTTAAGCTATGGAGTATGGAACGATATTATATAATTATCATTGCTTTTGCGATGTATGTGGCAATATGATTCGTGAATATATTGTCGACAATTGTGTTCTTTCTGTCCAACACCTCCCCAGTACGTACAACATTTACTTTTATTTCAGTTTTTCCGGCATTTTCTCTGCAGTGGATTTCGAAAAGGGCGAGGGTATGGACACGAGCTCATTGTCCTATGGTAGCATTGTCTTAAGGTCTCCAGGATTTTGTTTTCTTTTTCTTCGATTTTTGTCCTTAGAGCCTGACGGTCTGCCTCTTTTCTGTTGAGGAACAGCCACTTCTAGTGCTGGTGGATTGCATCCATTCTCAGGGATGTCAATCCTAGCTGGAGTATTTACTGCAGGGATGTGTGATCTGATAATCTTCTGGTTGTCAGTAAATGAGTCCGGTAACTATTTATTTGTAGGATCTTTATGATCTCATCTTTACATTTCTTTGTTACCAGATCATAGTGGGTTAATAATTCTGTATCCCACGATATTATTTGTGTAGCTCCAGATTTTCAGTATCTGGGCCAAATTTGGTAAAATTCGTCTCATCAAATTCACTGTCTTCAAGACGTGCCTTAAATGCGTCCCCCGTTTGGGGTCTAGGTATATTATTGAGGGTGAGTCAAACTCTACATAGACACCTAGACGACGTTGAGGACCATATTTTTGTCCTCTGCAGTGGTGCTATGGGGATATAAAACTGCACAATCAAAAATTCTCAAGTGAGAGATGTTCGATGGTATTCTGTATGCAAGTTGCATTGGAGAGAGACTCTGACCTCCAGGGTCTTATTCTTATTTTTATTAACGATGCAGCATGCAATATTGCATGTCCCCAAACATTCTCCGACAACTGGGATTTCATGGACGTCTAATCCATTGTAGTCTTTTAATTAGTGACTCTTTCAACCCATTTGTGTATAAACATGTGGCACATGATGTTCAATTTCTTTCCCAGTTGCTAGACAGTATTCTTGAAATGACAGGGAGGTAAATTTTCCAGCATTAACCAGACGTATTTACTTTATTTGGTTGTCTGGAAAATGCACCCGTAATATTATGTGTGCCAATAGCTTTGGAAAAGCTAGGTTGCGGGTCGATAGTAGACACACTTTCAAATATTCTGAGGATGCATTAATCAGTACCATTGTAACGACCCGCTTTCCGGGGGCCTGTTACTTTTTGATATTTGCGCAGGTCCTGCAGGTTACCAGTGAAAACAAAATAGCCACGATGCAGAGATGTACAAAAATACTCAAATAGTGTCCAATTATTACAATCCATACTGTACAAGATGTCCCAACAAATATACATGAAAGAAGAAAAGTACATAAGTGAAAATAACTCTGGAAGCTGTGGTCGAACTCTGGCGCTATTAGCTCATGAGCATCTACCTCCATATGTACGTCGTCTGCGGTGCCACGAAGATGGAACCATAGGTAAGTCACAACAATTCTAAATATAGAAAAGAAGCAATGCACAAGTATGACAAAAGTAACTACGTACAAATAGACCAGAGTGAAAAGTAAAGTACTGAGCAACGTCTGTACACAACTAAAAAGTAAAGGCAAACTGAACTGAAAGGAGACACCAACTGTACTGTGATAGTGCAAGTGTAAAGCAGGCTAGGCAAGTGAAACATACTACTGTTGTAGCTAAAAATACGACAAGTGAAGTAATGGTGACTGTACAAGTGTAGTAAGTAACGTGCATGGAATGCGTAAAAAAGGTGACTGTAATGCGTAAAGTAAAAGTGACTGTGCAAAAATAACTATACTACGTGACTCAAGTCGGAGAGTACAATATGTGACCATCGAGTTCATCTCTTGCCTGGGCGCGACCCAGACGAATGCCAAAAACACAGGCACGGTACATGTATTTTGCCGAAACTCAGGCAGCGGGACGGTATGCCGAAGCACAGGCAGCGGGACGGGAAGATTGAACTCCAGTCACTCCTGCACTCTCTCAAGCTATGAGTTACCCCAAAATCCCAGTGAAGTGTCAAGTGTTCTATGTACATGTTTTATACGGGATGTTTCACAAGATGTTCCATGAGATGTTCCACCAGATATTCCACAAGATATTCCACAAGATATTCCACAACATGTTTCACAAGATGTTATCAATTCCTTGTTCACGATGATAGTTAACCAGGACCACTGGTTTAAAAACCAGAAAGTAAAGCAAAGTGGATGCTAAGAAATTTGAGGATAAAGACAAGTCTAACATGTTGGATATTGGACTCCCCGGATTTGGTTTTGGATGATGAACAAACATAAATATATTGTGAACTAACAATTTGTGATCGCAGTTATGGAGATCGTTGCCAAATTCATTTGAACATCTAAAGCGACGTTTCGAGACTTCTCAAAGCACGTGATCGTATGCCTAAAGCTTCGTTGAAGCTTTTGGACCATTTTAGAAGTCATGAAGATTCGGATCGAAGCTTTCGAAGATGGTTCGTCAAGTTTTATTTATAGTCTTTTAGCTTCGTTCCGTAGAATGTTAAGCCTTGAGTAGGTCTTACGTTTTAATCTTCATTTCGCTCCTATCTTAGAGCTAGGAACTTGTAAGAAGTCCATACTAACTTTTCCGAAGCATCGCGCTTCGATTCGCGACTTCTTGTGCATGTTAGTTGGTTCAAGAAGAAGAACCAACCGACTAGATGGTGATCTAGTCGGTCGGCAATGCTTCTTGGACCGACTAGTTTGCCTCCTTCAATTCTAGCTCAGTTACTGTTTACAGTTAGTCGGTCAAAGAAGGTTCACCGACCGACTAGTTTGTGAACTAGTCGGTCAGTGTTTCTTCTTGGACCGACTAGTTGAGCTTTCCCTGTACATGCCTAGTTACTGTTTATCGTTAGTCGGTCAAAGAACGTTTGGCGACCGACTAGTTGATGAACTAGTCGGTCAACTTTTGTTCTTGGACCGACTAAATCAATTTGTACTCAGACTATTTGTTTTATCTCTTAGTCTGTCTAAGTTGACTCACCGACCGACTAGTTATGAAACTAGTCGGTTGGCAAGTGTTCTTTGACCGACTAGTTCTGTTTGTCTGAACTTCGACCTATTCCCTGTTCACCACTTAGTCAGTTCATGTTGATTGACCGACCGACTAGTTGATGAACTAGTCGGTCGGTGGTTGTTCTTTGACCGACTAGTTTGGTTCAGAATAGAGCCGTTGGAGCATTAATTGAAACGTTTTTCTCTCCCTCTTTCCTCTAACCTATATATACTTGTTGAGCTGCATTCATTGCACTCAAGGCTGATATTAAGAGAAGTTTAGAGATCAAAGAGAAATCATTCCATCTCATTAAAGCTCATTCTTTTCCAATCTTGAATCTCTTCTCACTCTTATTTCAAAAGAGAGATTCATTGATTGTGAGCCTTCCAAGCCAAGTGCTTGATCCTAGGTCACCATCAACCTCATAGCTCTCCATAGCTGATCTACATCTTGGAGCTAGGGTTTGGTGCCTCTTCATCTTCCCCAAAATCTGTTTTGCCCTAAATCGTAAGTTTACTCAAGGCATAGGTATTTTGTGGTAAGAACTTTCATTTCAATTTACTTTGTTATTGTAAGTGTTTCACTCTCGGTTGTGAGAGTGTGTTTGTGATCTCGGGTTGTGTGAGTCACAATTTTATTTGTGTATGATTTGACTTGTGCAGGTTTTTCACAAGTATTTCATAGTGGAAATCTTGAGTTAGGGTTTCTAACTCAAGTATCCGGAAGTGATCCGGGTGGTTTGGACGTAGGATCACCGGGAACAAGTCGGGGAGACTTGAGTGGATCCGAACCCAGTAATATTGCTTGTTTGCGATTGTCTTATTTGTTGTCGATTATTTACTATTCCGCATTTCCGCATTAATTGGTAGAGTTTGCAAGGTAATTAGGAATTAGCCTCTTAATTATTTTAAAGTACTATTCACCCCCCTCTAGTACTTGTGCAGTAGCTTAGCAGGGCATTACATTTGGTATCAGAGCCAAGTCTATAGCTATGTCTGCCAACGACAACAAGACCGTTCATCCACCTTCCGACTATAGCACCTTCAAGAATCGTGAAGGAGCGTCTTCGGTGATGGAAGGACACTCCTCAACGAGGCCTCCCTTCTTCAACGGTACCAACTACGGGTACTGGAAATGCCGGATGGAAACTTTCCTCTGGAGTGCTTCATTATGGAGGGCCACGATGAAGGAGTATGTCGAGCCTGCCGAAGAAGATTTCGAGAAGTGGACTACCGCGGAGGTCGCCGCGGAGGTAAGCAATGCCAAGGCAATGAACGCCTTGCAATGCGCTTTGGAGCCCGAGGATTTCAACAAGATATACACATGTAAGAGTGCATATCACATATGGAACTCCCTCCTCATTTTGCATGAAGGAACAAGTAGGGTAAGAGACTCTAAACTCGTTGTAGTTAATAAAGATTACAAGTTATTTCATATGCTACAGGGTGAGAAGATGAAGGAGTATTATGCTCGCTTCGTCGACATCACAAACGAGTTGGAAGCTCTCGGTAAGACCTACACCCAAAAGGAGAAAGTCTCGAAGATCATCGATGGACTTCCTTCTAGTTGGGAGAAACGTACCTTCGCCATCGAGGAAGGTAATGACATGAAAACTTATACCGTTGTTCAACTAATGGGTACCTTGATGTCTTATGAGGTACGCAAGGATAGCAAGTTGAAGTTGCAGGAAAAGATGAAGTCCTACCTAAAGCAAGATGAGCCAAAGAAGAAGGCTATTGCTTTCAAGGCCGCTCCATCAACTTTCACATCGACCGATGATGAAAACTCGGAAGACGAGTTGGACTTGGAGTCCATGGCTCTCATGGCCAAGAAGTTCAACCGGTTCTTCCGGAAAGGTAACTTCAAAAACAAGTCGAAGTTTAATTCTTCTAACGCCTCCTCTTCTTTGTGCTTTAAATGCAACAAGTCAGGACACATGAAAGCGGAGTGTCCTCAAAACAAGCACAAGGAGAAGTGGAAGGCGCCAAAGTTCGACAAGTCCAAGAAGTACAAGAAAGGGTACAAAAGGGGCTTGTCGGGACATTCACCGACTCCGATGATTCCTCTAGCGGAGAGTTAGATGATGAGCAAGTGGAGCAAGCACACATGTGCTTCATGGCTAGAGAGGAGCAAGATAAAGATGCCTCCTCCGATGATAGCGACAACGAAGGCGATGAGTTAACCATGGATGACCTTAGAAATGCTAATGAGCAATTATGGTCTAAATACACTAAATTAGTAAATAGGTATACTAAAGTAAAAGATGATTTAGCTAGCATCCAAATCTCGCCTAAAACTATCATCACCAACAACGACACCGTTGTTGAAGAGTTGAAGAATGAGATTGTTAATCTCAAGACTCAACTTGAACATGTTAGCATTGAGGATTCGGAAGAACACAAGATAGCGGATTTGACTTCTCAAAACTCGACTTTGAGTATTGAGAATGAGAATCTCAAATCTCGTGTTTATGTGCTCACATCGCAAGTATCCACTTTGGATGCTTCTATGCGTTCTCTCACCGAGAAATATAAGAGCACATTAGGCCGAATTAATAAATTCAATAAGGGTAAGGACCATTTGGATAAAATCCTAAGTGACTTACTTCCGGCCAATCACCACATTGGCTTGGGGTATACGATGGGAAGTTCATCCAAATCAGCCACTACTTTTGTTAGGCCAACTTCCGATGCCTCAACGAGTGGTAGCAAACACTCTATTGGTAGTTCATCTACCAATGGTGCTTCCACCTCGTACACATCTTCATTTGGAAAGAAACCTGTAGGATCCTGCCAAAACAGAGTTAGGATCGATAACATGAAGTTTAGACTTACGCTTGCGTACGCGGCACGGTAGTCTACGAACTTCGCCTTCGGATTCGCCACGACGGATCGAGTCTACTCACGAACGGAGTAAGGCTACTAATCCCACAATCTAAATCTCTATTTTAGATTAAGAACTTGGATGGAGGGAGAGGAAATATTTCTGCAGAGCTTCGCTATGAAGAAGATGCATGCATGAATTTCATGCAAAATGTGTAAAGAAAATGGCTACCCTTGGGTCTTATTTATAGCCCCCAAGGTAGTTATTTTAGGGTAAGTTGTTCCTTTGGAACAACTTAATTAAGGTGTACCATGATACATGGCACATTATAAGCTTAAGTTGTACCATATGCATGGTACAACATAAGCTTAAGATATTCCCCCTTTATTAGCCATATGTCGCATGCACTTATGCATATATAATGCGACTTTCCCGCTCATACAGAGATCCTCTCCGCAAGGGAACAGATTCCCTTTGCACATGACTTAGTGTGCGCGACGTTCGAGGTCCGTATTCCCTCGTACATCCCCCACAAGGGTGTACAAACGTCTTCCATATCCAACATCTCCCACTCACACTTGAGGGGATTGTAAGAGAACGTCTTTCCCTTAGTTCTTTCATCTATCATACCGAGAAATAGACCGTGCGACCGTCATGCGCGTAGAGTCTGTTGTTGTGCACTTGTTAGAGATACACAACGACCTCGAAGGTGCAAAGTTGAGTAGTTCAACGCATGCTTTACCCTAGATTATTTCTTCACATTTCTTATACTTTATATTCAACAATTGAATCCCATCTGGATTACAATTGGCTGGCCAGCTTTGAATCATTAAAGTCCAAATGCGAACATGAAATCAATCTTCCTCTTCTTGAGAACCTTATGATCTTGACTTGATTCACTTTTCTAACGTGCCCCGCCGAGCCGAATTACCATAGCCCATTAGTAACACGCTAAGATAGCGATCATCTCGTCAAATCTAAAGGAACCAATTGGAGTCCTTGAGGGTAAGAGTTAAGACCCGTATGGCCTTTGAGTCTCACATAATAGCAAACACTATTGCTACTAACTCAGTGGTCGAAATGCATACGTGGTATGAACACGTATTACAACATCACTCCTTTCCCAGGGAGAGTATGTCTTAATGATGTTGTACGGATGAAAGATCAGACACCACAGTGCCTATCTTTTGAGTCCCCTTACTACTCAGGAAATATTCCCGGACTCTCATCCTGCATAAGACAGATAGGATTAAAAAATCCAATGAGATCTTTATATCCTTGTGATACAGATCTCAGATCTTTTGTAAGCATCCATATGATGCAGATCTTTCATTCGACTATCTTGTTAAAGTCTTGACTCTAAATCATTCGTCTAATGATTTTGACTTTAAACTAGTCTCATCTCTATCTTATCCATCTGATAAGATAAGGCGGTTGCTCATGTGAGAGAGCCAACCTTAATCTGTCCGACATACACACAATTCAGCTGAGATTTCAAAAATGTACACAAACATTTCTTAAGAAATTCATATGCAATGTTGGAAAAAGAACTTATTCTTTTATTAATTTTGATCATTTCTTAGACATGGGAATATATATTTGGTACAACTCAGCCCATACGCAATCCTTGAGATGATAAGTGT
This sequence comes from Scilla litardierei, assembly GCA_030789695.1. Taxonomy (NCBI): domain Eukaryota; kingdom Viridiplantae; phylum Streptophyta; class Magnoliopsida; order Asparagales; family Asparagaceae; genus Scilla; species Scilla litardierei. The sequence goes on along the minus strand of CM061142.1, from coordinate 757,944,183 downwards.
TTATAAAACACATTTCTGGGGATCGCTTTCGTAAGCTGATCCTCTATCGTCTCATGCGTAGATATGTACCTTATGTCTACCTTCTTGGTTTTATCATAGTCTTTTGCAAATCTGCAGTTCTTTTAAGATACTGCATTATCCTCTTAACCGCTTTCCAGTGTTCTTGCCCTGGGTTGGATTGGTAACAGCTTACCATTTCCAACGGCAAAACAGATGTCCGGTCTCGCACACACCATAGTGTACATAAGACTATCAACTGCACTGGAATATGGAACTTTTTCCATAATTTCCTTTTCCTTTTGGTTCTTTGGACACGATTCCAGATATAAGTTATCGCATATGCTTATATGAATATCAATGGACTTGCAGTCCTGCATATTAAATCGTTCTAGGACCTTCTTTATATAAGTCTCCTGTGAAAGAGAAAGAAGTTTCTTCGAACGATTCCTTGAAATCTTAATTCCAAGGATATATGCGGCTTTTACTATGCCTTTCATCTCAAATACTGATGAAAGCCAAGCCTTGATACTCATTACAAAGCCCTTGTCATTTCTGGCTATTAAAATGTTATCTACATATAGATACATGATAATATACTTGCTTTTAATCCTCTTGATATATACTCAGTTATCTTCATCAAGCATGGAAAAAATCCATTTGATAAGACAACTTCTTGAAATCGTATATACCATTGCCTCGAGGATTATTTAAGACCATATATGGACTTACGAAGTTTACAAACCTTATGTTTGTTTCCTTCTTTTACAAACCCTGTTGGTTGTTCCATATAGATCTCCTCGTCCAATTCTCCATTGAGAAAGGCAGTCTTTACATCCATCTGATGTAATTCGAGGTATAAGCAAGCTACCATTGCGAATCAAGGTAAAACGCACAACAGGTGAGAAGTTTTCTTTGTAGTCTATCCCTTCCTGTTGCGTAAAACCTTTCGTGACAAGGCGAGCTTTATATCTATCTATAGAGCCATCAGCCTTATGCTTGATCTCGAGAACCCATTTGTTCCCAATTGCTCTATGTCCTCTGGGTGAGTTAACTAAGTCCCAGACTTGGTTAACTTTTATGGATTTCAATTCCTTCTTCATCGCTTCCATCCATTTGTCTTTCGCAGGGCATGATGTGGCATATTTGAGATTCTTCAAGTCCTTGTTGACTCGAATTTAGATCAATTCTAATATCACTCCCACTTGAAATGTTGTTAGAATTGCTCCCACTTGGATCATTATTCCCGTATGGAATAGGATAATCGTCATTCGTATAATCCATTGGTGAAGGTTGAAAAGTATTTTCGTTTTCACCAAGAATTCTCCCACTCGAATGAGGTAATCCTTCTTGATCACAAATCTCAAATAGAGATAAGTCCTGACTTATCTCGCCATGTCTTGGAAACTCGTATTCCAAGAAAGTGACATCCCTCGACTCAAACTCAATTAGCACACCATTGTCTTCCTGACTAACAAAAACATAACCTTTGGAGTTTAATGCGTATCGTTTAAAGATACATTTCCTTCCCCATGGCCCAAGTTTGCCATACTTATGGGAGGAAATATGTGCGTTGAATGCACAAACTCAAGGTAAAAATGTTTAAGTTAGGAGACCTTTGGTTCCACAACTCATAAGGAGTGGAGCTAACTGATTTCGAGGGTACGTGGTTTAAAATGAAAACGGTTGTCAATAATGCATCACCCCAGAAGGTGATTGGCAAGTTAGCTTGCGCCATCATTGAACAGACCATTTTTCATTAAAGTCCTATACCTCCTTTCTGCAACACCAATTTGTTGAGGAGTATAAGGCATAGTTACTTGATGTACTATGCCTTTTTCATCACAAAGTTCTTTTAAACTTGTTGATTGATATTCACCGCCCCTATCGGTTCGCATGACCTTAATCTTGCGATCTAATTGATTCTCCACTAAACTCATATAGTTTCTAAAGCAGGTTTAGTGCTTTCACTTTTGTGGGATATCAAATAGATATTACCGAATCGGGTGAAATCATCAATTAAAAGTGATGAAATAGGACTTCCCGCGTCTTGTCTTGACATTCATCGGACCATATATGTCCGAATGGATAAGCGGTAATGGAACCTTGGCCCTTGTGCCGGTTCCAAACGGCTTGCGACAAGATTTCCTTTCAAGGCAATGTTCGCAGGTCGACATTTCAACCTTTGAAACATTGGATAGAAGGCCACGTTTGGCAAGTCTATCCATACGCGTTGGTCCAATATGACCAAGCCTTGAGTGCCAACAAATTATAGTAGACTCATTAGTCAAAGAATTTGTCACAAGGAAATGAGAAATCATACATTGTACTTATTACAATGAATCCTTTAAATACATAACCCAGAACCAATAAAGGAATTATTACAAAAATAGGTCCATATTACAAACATGAAGGAACCAACCATTAACCAAGACCCAATAAATTGACCACAATTTTAATATTCCTTTGAATATATGGAATGAAGAGAACATCATGAAGTAGGATAGTGCGGCCGTTGTCCAAGACAAGCTTGCGAGTCCCAACGCCTTTCACTTCAACACGTGTGTTGTTTCCTACATTGATCTACTTCATTCCTTGAGTATCCGGTTATACTCCACGAAGGACCGTCTGTCCTTTGCTATGTGGTCGGTGGCACCTGAATCAATTATCCCAAAATGGATTAGATTCCACAAGAAATAGTGAACTAGAAACACATATGTAACTAGTATTACAAGTTACCTCGTCACTTCCACTCGTACACGAACGAGCATAGTGACCGAGCTTGTTGCACTTGAAGCACTTGATTCTTTTCAAGTCTTTCTTCTTGTGCCATTTCTTGTGTCCACCCTTATGTTTGGGTTCCTTGGTAGACTCAGGTTGCTTATTACGTTCATTAGAAGACTTCGAACGATCTTTACGTTTCTTTCCCCCGTGTGAGGAACTAGCAACCATGTGCACTTCTGCACCTGGCTTGGCAGCCGCAAGCCGCTCTTCCTCTAATTCGAGGTGCTTGGAAACGTCGTTGAAGGTCTTGATGCTCTCATTGTGAGTGAGATGCATCTTCATTTGATCCCACCCATTTGGTAGGGAACGTATGACTGCTTGGATTTGTTGCTCATCAGTGAGCACATGACCTGCGTCCTTTAACTCCGAGATAAGGTTCGCCATATGTCGCAGATGTTTCCCCATGGAATGATCTGGACGTTTCTTATATGTATCGAACTTTATAGTTAAGGCGCGAAGTTTGGACACCGATGTGCCACCGAACTTCTCCTCTAGCTTGGACCATATGTCCATGGCTAGGTCATGTTCTCGGAAGATGCGCATTATGTCATCAGCCATACTGCTTAATAACGTAATGCGCGCTATCTTATTCTTCCGAGACCAAGCATCAAAAGCTTCCTTGTCTCTTCGGTGTTGGGCCGTAGTGCCCAACTCGGGTTCAATCATTACGTTCTTTAGAGTTTCGAGCACTTCTTGCTCCTCTAAAACGTATTGTATCTTAATGGACCAAAGTTTGTAATTATCGCCGTTGAGTTTTTCACCTTTGTTTAACTCAGCGACGATATTCTTTGAAGCGGAAGACATTTTACTTTTAAAATGCTGCAAAAGACACAAAACCGAAGGTTCGATCAAAAACATTGCATAAAAATTTCTTAAAATATAACTCCCACTTGAAATGATAATAGAATATCCCATTTGGATAGTTCTAAAATTCAAATCCCACTTGGAATTATATTATATTTGATAAGTTACTTTCGAAAAATATTAAAGGTGTTGTTCTAGAATCGAAAAGGTCTCTATGATTCCAATCACCATCTAGAACAACTTTCAATATTCCCCCATCACTTATCAAACAATAGTACTCTTATAGTACTAGCAGCGGAAAATAAGTATTTGATAAGTTACTTTCGAAAAATATTGAAGATGTTACTCTAGAATCGGAAAGGTCACTATGTTTCCAATCACCATCTAGAGTAACTTTCAATATTTCTCCCTCACTTTATCAAATGTTAGTACTCTTATAGTACTTAGCAGCGGAAAAGCGTTTTTGAAAACGTATTTTTCAAAACGAATATAAAATACATTGGCTAATCTCCGTAGAGTAGAGCACAACGTCATAAGTTCATTGGCTAATCTCCGTAGAGTAGAGCACAATGACATGGCTAATCTCGCATGAAGTAGAGCATTACGGCTAATCTTCAAGGAGTAGAGCACAATTTCATAAGTACATTGGCTAATCTCCGAAGAGTAGAGCACAATGACTTGGCTAATCTCGCATGAAGTAGAGCATTATGGCTAATCTTCAAGGAGTAGAGCCCAATGAAAACTTCATTAAAACGTTAGTCCCGTATGAACTATTCGGCACTGTAGTTAGCCCCGTATGGACTAATCTACACATTCGAGTTTGACCAAGGCCATTTGTTACCCCGTATGGGTCATCTGGCAAGTTTACAATCGACCCAGACCATTTGTCGGATTGGTCGACCAAAAACACAAAATTGGTCGACCAATTTTCGAATTCAACTTCTTCCCGGTCAGGGCCTCTGCCCTGACCCGGGCTTGGCCAAAGGCCGGCCAGGGCCTCTGCCCTGGCCGGCCAGGGGGCCTGGCCCCCTCGGCCAGGGCCGGCCAGGCCCTGGCCTCTGCCAGGGCCGGCCGGCCAGGCCCTGGCCACTGCCAGGGCCTGCCGGCCAGGCCACTGGCCGGGGCCAGGGCTCCTGCCCTGGCCTCGGCCAGGCCCTGGCCTGAGGCCAGGGCGCCGGCCCTAGCCTCTGCCAGGGCCGGCAGGCCGCTGGCCGGGGCCAGGGCTCCTGCCCTGGCCTCGGCCAGGCCCTGGCCTGAGGCCAGGGCACCGGCCCTGGCCTCTGCCAGGGCCGGCAGGCCGGCCAAGGGCCGGCCCTGGCCACTGCCAGGGCCGGCCTGGCCGGCAGGCCCTTGGCCAAGGCCGGCCACTGCCGGCCCAGCCTTGGCCGGCCACTGCCGGCCTGGCCATGGCCGGTCATGGCTTGGCCATGGCCGGCCATGGTCAAGGCCTTTCGGCGTTGGCCGGCCATGGCCCCTTTGGCCATGGCCGGCCACCCCCTTTGAATGGGGTTGCCGCACTTTCTCCTCCCCCTTGATGGGGTGGTCGCCGGTGGTTATTGGCCGTAGCCAACCCCCTCCGCATGAGGAGAGGGGGTGCATGGCCTTCATGGCCCATTTGGCCATGGTGCACATGCACCAAATTTTCCTCTTACCCGATGGAAATAACTTCCATCATCTTCCTCGATGAAGCACCCGTTCGTCGATGAAGCACCCGTTCGTCGAGAATTTAGTTATTTTCTAATGGCCGTGTGCCAAAAATGAATAACTTACTACGTGAACGGTCGGTTCTTCCCGTCATGGAGAGTTCCTACCATATCCATAATGATAGGAGACCCTAACGTGAAAAGAACAACCGCTGCGTTCTCTCCGTCACGAAGCGTTCCTACTATATCCGTAATAGTAGGAGACCCATTCGTGAAAAAGACAACGACTCGTTCGTAGTTTCGACGGGGCGGTGGATTGACCGGGGCGAACCCATATGGCTCTGATACCAATGTAGGATCCTGCCAAAACAGAGTTAGGATCGATAACATGAAGTTTAGACTTACGCTTGCGTACGCGGCACGGTAGTCTACGAACTTCGCCTTCGGATTCGCCACGACGGATCGAGTCTACTCACGAACGGAGTAAGGCTACTAATCCCACAATCTAAATCTCTATTTTAGATTAAGAACTTGGATGGAGGGAGAGGAAATATTTCTGCAGAGCTTCGCTATGAAGAAGATGCATGCATGAATTTCATGCAAAATGTGTAAAGAAAATGGCTACCCTTGGGTCTTATTTATAGCCCCCAAGGTAGTTATTTTAGGGTAAGTTGTTCCTTTGGAACAACTTAATTAAGGTGTACCATGATACATGGCACATTATAAGCTTAAGTTGTACCATATGCATGGTACAACATAAGCTTAAGATATTCCCCCTTTATTAGCCATATGTCGCATGCACTTATGCATATATAATGCGACTTTCCCGCTCATACAGAGATCCTCTCCGCAAGGGAACAGATTCCCTTTGCACATGACTTAGTGTGCGCGACGTTCGAGGTCCGTATTCCCTCGTACATCCCCCACAAGGGTGTACAAACGTCTTCCATATCCAACAAAACCCACTTTGGGTGGACCTCCAAAGAAGGCCAATGCTTACATGTACACGAATACCATGTCACGTAGGAACACACGTCCTACTCCACATGCTCACACATATGATGATTTCTATGCACCACATCCACGTGCACGTGCACACCATGTGAGACATCCTCACGCACGTGTTCCTCCACATGCATATGTACACCCACATCATCGTATGAATGATTATCCACATGCACCATTTCATCATGTTCCTTATGCCTATCCACGACATGCATCACATAGAAACCAACAACGCATGCATGCACCCAATAGGATGAGGGCTCCCAAAATATTCACAATTTGGAGCCCAAAGGACACAAGCATGGATGAAAAACAAGTTTACATGAATGCTTATTTTTCGAATGTTGTGCATAGTAGTAATTATGTGGGGAAGTCTAAGTCCAATTGGACTTGGCTTCCAAAGGTCTAATCTTTTGGACCCAATGACCTTTAGTACCATGATACGATATTCTCTATCTTTAGGTACTCAAGGAAAAGAAAAAGAAACGGAGCAACAAATTTGAATTTAGCTTCAAGGGGAATTGGATACTCGATAGCGGGTGTTCAAAACACATGACTGGTGACGCTCAATTGCTCTCCGGAGTGGTGTCCATTGCAAATGAAAACCGCGTCGTCTTTGGAGGCAACGAGAGCGGAACCATCATAGGTGTTGGTAAAGTGGGTAATCCTTCTAAACCCCTAATAAATGATGTTTACCTTATTAAAGGATTAAACCACAATCTCATTTCAATAAGCCAACTTTGTGACAAAGGTTACAAAGTTAGCTTTACGAAAGGAATGTGCCATATTTTAAGAAAAGATAATAATGAATTATTGTTTTCCGGCACACGCCATAAGGATATATACATCCTAGATCTTCCAAGATCACATGAACAATGTCTCATTGCCAACACAAGTGAACAACACTTATGGCATCGACGTTTTGGTCATGTGAACTTTGGAACACTATTTAAGCTTTCCAAGTTAAATTCTATTAGAGGCTTCCCTAAGCTTGTCTTTCAAAAGAAAAGCTTTTGTGACTCGTGTCAACGAGGCAAGCTTCCAAAATCGTCGTTTAAATCTAAGAAAAGCATTTCCTCTAAGCGGCCACTAGAGCTATTACATCTAGATTTATTTGGGCCAACTAGAGTTGCTTCATTAGGAAATGCACGATATGGACTTGTCATTGTTGATGACTTTTCTAGGTTTACTTGGGTATTTTCATCATGTAATAAAAATGATGCTTTTGAAAACTTCACAATTTTTGTTAAGAAAGTACAAAATCTCATCGGAACCACCATTGTCACTATTCGTAGTGATCATGGAGGGGAATTTGAGAATGAGTCTTTTGAGAAATTTTGTGATGAAGTTGGTATTACACACACCTTTTCATTCCCTCGCGCACCTCCTCAAAATGGTGTTGTTGAGAGAAAGAATAGGACGCTAGTGGAGTGTGCTCGCACTATGCTTGATGATAGCCAACTTGGCCATCAATTTTGGGTGGAAGCGGTACACACCGCTTGCTATGTGTTTAATAGAATACTTTTGAGGCCCGGCACTAAACAAACTTGTTATGAATTGTTGTTTGGTAGGTTGCCTCAAGTTAAACATTTTCATGTTTCCGGTTCAAAATGTTTTATTAAAAACACGTATGGTAGTTTGGACAAATTCGATCCAAGATCCGATGAGGGGATTTTTGTTGGGTATTCCTCACGTAGCAAAGCCTACCGGATATACAACAAACGAACCTCAACGATCGATGAATCGCTTCATGTTTCATTTAATGAAGGATTTGTTCCAACTAGAATTACTAATGATGATGACTCCATGGATGTTTTATGTGATTCAATTGGTAATTCTAATTCTAACTCTATTGATTCAATTGATTCTATTGAGACTAACCCTTCTAATGAAGTTTTTGAGAATGTTCCTAGTGATCAAGGAATTCCCAAACGGCTTCACACCGTTCGTGACCATCCTCATGAGCAAGTCATTGGCAATATCCATGATAGTGTCAAGACGAGATCTCAAGTCAACCACTTCGCTCATTGTGCCTTTGCCTCCTCGATAGAGCCAAAGAATGTTAATGAAGCATGTGAAGATAGCGCTTGGATCCTTGCCATGGAAGAGGAAATCATTCAATTCGAGAAGAATGAGGTTTGGGAGCTTGTTCCATTGCCATCGAAGAACCACACCGTCATAGGGACAAAGTGGATCTTCAAGAACAAGACCGACGAAAACCAAGTCGTCGTCCGGAACAAAGCTCGGTTAGTAGCTCAAGGCTATCGGCAAGAGGAAGGTATCGATTTCGAAGAATCCTTTGCTCCGGTAGCTAGATTAGAATCAATTAGATTATTGTTATTTTTTGCATGCCATAAGGATTTTAAATTATTTCAAATGGATGTTAAAAGTGCGTTTTTAAACGGAGATGTTGTTGAGGAAGTTTATGTTTCTCAACCTCTGGGTTTTATAAATGAAAATTTTCCAAATCATGTTTTTAAACTTAAGAAAGCACTTTACGGTTTGAGACAAGCTCCTCGAGCTTGGTATGACCGTTTAAAGAATTTTCTTTTGGATTTAGGTTTTAAAATGGGAGAAGTTGATTCCACATTATTTGTTAAGTATTCGAATAATGATATAATTTTAGTTCAAATTTATGTTGATGATATCATTTTCGGTGCTACTAACTTTGCTCTTTGCGAAGAGTTTTCTAATGTGATGAAGGATCAATTTGATATGAGCCACATGGGTGAGCTCAAATATTTCTTAGGTCTCCAAATTCGCCAAATGAACGATGCAATCTTCATCCACCAAATGAAGTACACGGTGGAGTTGCTAAAGCGATTTGGAATGGAGAATGCCTCCGGGAAAAAGACTCCAATGAGCACTACTACACATCTTGATAAAGATGCGGGCGGAAAAGATGTAGACATTCGTCTATATCGAGGTATGATAGGTAGTTTACTATATCTTACCGCAAGTAGGCCCGATATAATGTTTGTCGTATGTGTATGTGCTCGTTATCAGTCTCAACCTAAGGAGTCACACTTAGTAGCGGTAAAACGTATTTTCCGTTATTTAATTTACACACTTGATTTTGGATTACTTTATCCAAAATCTAGCACATATGAGTTAATCTCATATAGTGACGCAGATTATGCGGGATGCAAATCCGACAGGAAAAGTACCAGTGGCACTTGCAATTTTATAGGAAATTCTCTTGTCTCTTGGTTTTTCAAGAAGCAGAATTCCGTATGACTTTCAACCACCGAGGCGGAATATATTTCCGCCGGTGCCGCGTGTGCTCAAGTTCTTTGGATGAGACACACACTTAAAGACTTTGGTATAAACTGTGATACTTGCCCTATCATGGTGGACAACCAAAGTGCAATTTGTCTCTCCAAGAACCCGGTACACCATTCCCATTCTAAACACATAGATGTCCGTCACCATTTCTTAGATGATCATGTTGCTAAAAAGGACATCATATTAGTGTACGTTGAAACCCAGAAGCAAATCGCCGATATTTTCACGAAATCCCTAAAGGAAGACTCCTTTGTGCGGTTGTGTCGAGAATTGGGGATTATGGGTGAATCCGAGATTTAGGATTCATTTTTATTCAATAATCTTGCATGCTATTCAATTTCATTATATTTGCTCATGCTAGATTTATTTGAATTTTCTGGATTTTTGTTGAATTTTCAGAATTTTCGCTCGATTTGTTCGTAAACGTCAAATTTCAGATTTTCGATGTTTAATGGGGTAGCATAATGATTAATGAGAGTATTTCGATGTTTCGTCCAAGTGCGATTAGGAGAGAAATCAAAATTTCAAAATTTTCAATTTTTGGACTCTCTTAGTCGGTCCAAGTTCATTGGCCGATCGACTAGATTCAGTTCTAGTCGGTGAGTGAATGAGCTTAGACCAACTAATTCTTGTCAGGAAATTTGGCCTCTGTTACTGTTTACAACTAGTCGGTTCAAGCTCATTGACCGACCGACTAGATCGTGATCTAGTCGGTCAGTGCTTGAACTGTGACCGACTAATTGTAAAGGGGACAGTTGCGTCTTTTGAGCTCCCGACCGACTTAAATTCATTTCAATCGACTTCTTTCACTTCTAGTCGATCGTTTCCTCTCTCCAGCTCTAAACCCCCCCGTGCCTTTTGGTCTCCCTCCTCCCTCTCCGTCGATCCGACCGTTTTCCGACCATATCTCCGGTCGATCTCCCCTAGGGTTTGTTCTCACTCCTCTCCTAGCTATCTAGGGTTAGATTTTTAGCCCCTAGACTTAGGGTTTGTATCTATTTCGGCTAGGGTTTCATTTCGGCTAGGGATTGATCTCTAGGATTCTAGAACTCAATTCCTTGTTTGATTGTGTCGTGTATTGTCGCGCTTATGGCACGTACACGTATTCTGATCCGTCCTACGAGCCCATCGCCTATGACCGTAGAGCAATCCCCTACGGATCCCATTCAACCCACACGAACCCCTCCAAAACACTGATCGAAGAATACCCAACCTTCGTCGTCTTCGCCTCCTCTCAAGAAGAAGAGGACGACGACCGCCAAGCCCCGAGCCCAATCTCAGCCCAAACCCAAGCCTACGAAGCAAACTGTGTCTCCCTCCTCTTTCCATATGCCTTCGGATTCCGACACCGAGTACATACCCGAGACCAAGACCCATAGGGATCCCTCACCTCCTCCTAGGAAACCTGAGTCTAGCTCCCGACCCCGTACTTCCACTCGTTAGCCTAAGGGAAAGGGTCCGATGCCGGTTGGTGGTGTCGATATCTCGTTGTGTCGCGATGACCCTATGTGTCTCGTGGCTTACAACCGTATCGAACACTGCCCACTGCTTCTGGAGCATTTCATTCAATTTCCAGACTTCCCAGGCCTAGCGGATCTTCTGTCGTCTTCGGGTCTTATCGATTATCTTCGATATGACCCCAAGGCGAATCCTCATCCCTACCCTCGCTTAGTGAAGCTTTTCTACGCCAATAGGATCCGGGGTCAGTACGATGAGACCCACTCGATTGAGAGGACTGGCTTGGGGACACCGATTGTCCTCACGACAGAAATCTTAGGAGAGTTGATCGGTTGCTCGTCGTCTGGCCTCCTCCCTTCAGATATTTCCGTCGATGACATCTCTTCACTTGATCAGGTCATCCTTTCTGAGATCTTCCATGAGATTCCTCCCGCCATGATTGGCATGCCTTCTAAGTCATTCAAGCCTAATGGCTGGGTCCTAAACTTGATCTTGAAGTCGTGCTTACTTCCTAAGTACGGCTCCTCCTCTTTGCCTTCCCAGCCATTCCTGAAGTTGATCTACGCCATCTTCATGGGGAGCGAGATTAACTGGGCTCGGATCATACTCGAAAAGATGGATTCTTTCGAGTGTATCCAGAAGTCCACAAAGTCTACGCCTATCCCATATCCTTGCTTGTTGACACTTGTTTTTTGCCACTTCCGTTTCACACTTCCACCTGATGATGAGCGTCCGCTCGGTCCCCCTCTGAATGTGACGGCCGTCAAGAAGTCTCTTGCGGTGCTCCGTCACGTTTCGAGGATGACCCCCTCTGCTTCAGCGTCTGCTTCTGCCTCAGCTGCTCCCTCTACCACTCTTGACGAGCTCGCACGTTCAGTGAGACGTATGGAGTCTCGTTATGCTCGGACTGAGGAGATACTTGCTCGTATCGCCTCCCGTTTGGGTATTGAGATCCCTCCGTCAGTCTCTGACGAGGAGGAGTTGGATGAGGAGGAGATTGAGGAGCTGGTTCATGTTTCTACTCGTGCCCCCGAGGGCACTTCTGGTGCTGCTGCTGCTTCGTCTGCTGGTGACCCCGAGAGTACTCCTGTTGCCACCGTTCCTGCGGTGGATACTCCGACTGGTGCTCCCGAGGTCACTGCCGTTGCTCCTGTGGACACTTCAGCTGATCCAGTGACCACCTCCACTCCTGCTGAGCCTGCTGTTGCTTCAGATCCTCCCGCTGCCTCTTGAGCTTCTCTGAGGACTCTCCTAGTGCACTTTAGATGAGATATCTTGTAGTGAGAGAGTGTGGGTTAGGATATTTTGGGTGGTTTTGTGGTTATGATTTTTGATACTCTTGGATGTATGTTGATGTATCTCTGATGATGTTTTGATATTTTTGTATGTATGTGACACTCTGACATATGCTGTGATATCATGTTGTATTTTGTGCTTCGATCTGAGGATCGTTTATGTATGTCGGCGATGTATGATTTTGTTGTACTCATGTTTCATATATATATATACACACACACATCGATGTTGACATTTCATTCTCTTGTGCACATTATATTCTTTATATGTCTCTGATGTTTGATTTCGTCGCTCGACGATAATATCTTGGTTAAATAGAAATTATTTCTATGGAAACATAGAATTGTTTTCCATGCACTAAATTAACCAAGAATGTTGATATTGGAGAGTATATTCCATAAATCAATTCGTAAAATTAATTTGAGTTTTGATGATTTTATTTATCGATTTTCGACTTTGGTCTCATTGACACGCTTTGATTTAATTCGTATTTTCCTTTGGTGTCATTTGGACCATGGTTGTATTCTACGACTCCCGTGCTTACATTTGAAGCCATTGTTGTTGTCGTTGATCTCCTCCCACTCTTTTTGCTAATGCCAAAGGGGGAGAGATATAATAATGACATGTGCTAAATGATAATTTAAGCATTTTTCCAAGAATCTAATTTGATATATTAGATTCAGGGGGAGTTAAGATATAAAAATTGGATTTCAAATCCGATATTTCAATAATAGATTCTCATTTTTATACTTTACTCGTCTGCTTGATGCGTATTTTTATTATTCATTTTGGAATTAACGTGTCATCAATGCAGGGGTAGTAAGTAAATTACATTTGAATCATTATTTTTGATTATTATTTATGTTGGTTTGTCATCACCAAAAAGGGGGAGAATGTTGGATATTGGACTCCCCGGATTTGGTTTTGGATGATGAACAAACATAAATATATTGTGAACTAACAATTTGTGAGCGCAGTTATGGAGATCGTCGCCAAATTCATTTGAACATCCAAAGCGACGTCTTGAGACTTCTCAAAGCACGTGATCGTATGCCTAAAGCTTCGTTGAAGCTTTTGGACCATTTTAGAAGTCATGAAGATTCGGATCGAAGCTTTCGAAGATGGTTCGTCAAGTTTTATTTATTGTCTTTTAGCTTCGTTCCATAGAATATTAAGCCTTGAGTAGGTCTTACGTTTTAATCTTCATTTCGCTCCTATCTTAGAGCTAGGAACTTGTAAGAAGTCCATACTAACTTTCCCGAAGCATCGCGCTTCGATTCGCGACTTCTTGTGCATGTTAGTTGGTTCAAGAAGAAGAACCAACCGACTAGATGGTGATCTAGTCGGTCGGCAATGCTTCTTGGACCGACTAGTTTGCATCCTTCAATTCTAGCTCAGTTACTGTTTACAGTTAATCGGTCAAAGAAGGTTCACCGACCGACTAGTTTGTGAACTAGTCGGTCAGTGTTTCTTCTTGGACCGACTAGTTGAGCTTTCCCTGTACATGCCTAGTTACTGTTTATCGTTAGTCGGTCAAAGAACGTTTGGCGACCGACTAGTTGATGAACTAGTCGGTCAACTTTTGTTCTGGGACCGACTAAATCAATTTGTACTCAGACTATTTGTTTTATCTCTTAGTCGGTCTAAGTTGACTCACCGACCGACTAGTTGTGAAAATAGTCGGTTGGCAAGTGTTCTTTGACCGACTAGTTCTGTTTGTCTGAACTTCGACCTATTCCCTGTTCACCACTTAGTCGGTTCATGTTGATTGACCGACCGACTAGTTGATGAACTAGTCGGTCGGTGGTTGTTCTTTGACCGACTAGTTTGGTTCAGAATAGAGCCGTTGGAGCATTAATTGAAACGTTTTCTCCTTCTTTCCTCTAACCTATATATACTTGTTGAGCTGCATTCATTGCACTCAAGTCTGATATTAAGAGAAGTTTAGAGATCAAAGAGAAATCATTCCATCTCATTAAAGCTCATTCATTTCCAATCTTGAATCTCTTCTCACTCTTATTTCAAAAGAGAAATTCATTGATTGTGAGCCTTCCAAGCCAAGTGCTTGATCCTAGGTCACCATCAACCTCATAGCTCTCCATAGCTGATCTACATCTTGGAGCTAGGGTTTGGTGCCTCTTTATCTTCCCCAAAATCCGTTTTGCCCTAAATCGTAAGTTTACTCAAGGCATAGGTATTTTGTGGTAAGAACTTTCATTTCAATTTACTTTGTTATTGTAAGTGTTTCACTCTCGGTTGTGAGAGTGTGTTTGTGATCCCGGGTTGTGGGAGTCACAATTTCATTTGTGTATGATTTGACTTGTGAAGGTTTTTCACAAGTATTTCATAGTGAAAATCTTGAGTTAGGATTTCTAACTCAAGTATCTGGAAGTGATCCGGGTGGTTGGGACGTAGGATCACAGGAACAAGTCGGGGAGACTTGGCTGGATCCGAACCCAGTAATATTGCTTGTTTGCGATTGTCTTATTTGTTGTCGATTATTTACTATTCCGCATTTTTGCATTAATTGGTAGAGTTTGCAAGGTAATTAGGAATTAGCCTCTTAATTATTTTAAAGTACTATTCACCCCCCCTCTAGTACTTGTGCAGTAGCTTAGCAGGGCATTACACAACAAACATGGAATACAAAAATTGTTGGTTAAAGGTTGGTAGTTTCGTTAGCACACAATTTACCCAAGTTGATGGTTGTGTGTTACAACCACCAAAGTTGAAAGTTGGCAAAGTACTCTGTAGTTGATTACTTTTCCTATTAGTTTAGGGTTCTAGTTCGGTTCAAGTCAAGTAGCCGTTCGGAGGCTATAGGTAGTGTTCCTAAGTTCATACAGGGACACTAACTAATTTTCTAATTTTAGAATTAGTCATGACTTACTGATTTTGAGATCGACGTAGCAAGCAGGAACTGGTTCTAGGGCTTCTACAGATGTTAGTGCACAAGAATTGGTACCTGCAACACAAGAATACTTGGTTAAAGAACACTACATTTTCTACTTAAATAATCTGGTCATTTTGATTTCTAAAACCGATAAAACGGTGTCAGAAAACATTCTAAATTTTTCTATAGACTAGATATGATGAAAATAATTTTACTGTATGAGGAAATATTTTTCTGAAGCTTACATTAATTTTTATAATTTTTAAAAGCTCAAAAATAATTTAAAAACTATTTTTCAATTAGTAACGTATTTATTCAAACATTTATTCTGGGTGCAAGCTGCATCAGAATGGTTCAAGTGAGCTGTCAAAATGACGGTCTCGAAGAAAACTATAACATATATTTTTCTCACATATCAGTTTACGTGAAAATAAGAAGTTATGGATTTTTAATTGAAAAAGACGTTTTTAAGTTTTAGGATTAAAAATTAATTTTGGAAAAACTAAGCGTCAGATTGAAATGAAACTAGCGCCATTGGATCCAGAACGTTATTTCTGATTTTCTGGAGTTGGTCTTGTAATTTTATGAGGCCTGTATGAATTACTATCAATTAAATTCAATATCATATTATAAATATTCGAAAATACTTAAATACGTATTATATGCTTTAAATACGTTTGTAACGTATCGCTCTCACCATTCGACAGCGCTTGAATGCAGCGGGGGGCCTCTTCGTTCGTGTTCACCGACGGCGGGGCTTGGGGGTGGCGGCGTCGGATAACGGCGATGGCAGACGACGCTCGGAGAGGGTGGCTAAGCGAGGAGAGCTAGCGAGCGGTGCTGTGCTGCGAGGGTAACAGTCGCCGGTGGGCTTAGCGGCGTGTGCGGTCTGTCGGGGGTCTCGTCGGAGCACGAAGGAGGAAGGTGGGCGCTTCAGTCGGGGTCTCGGGGTGGAGGAGCTCAGGTGAGCAGAGGAGGGGACAGAGGCAGTTTCGCTGGCGTTCATCGGTGAGGGAGAGAGAGCTCGAGCGATGGTCGGACGTCGGGAAGCGGTGGATGGTGCAATGAGCGAAGGCGGGGAGCAGCTGTTGCTGCTGCTTGCGGTGCTTCGCGGCGGCATCAGGGGCAGTGGGCGATGGCACTGACGACGTGGGGTAGCAGGGCGTCGAAGAGGGTCGTGGAGCGGAGGGCGGCAGTCGGAGGCAGCGTGAGCTTCACGGAGGCGGGGCTTCATGCTCGGAGATCGTCGGCGGCTTCTTCGAGCTGTCGGAGCGGGCTTCAGAGGAGACGGCAGGCTCGGAGGGGCAGTCGGAGCTCGGACGCGGCGGTGAGTGCCGTGGGAGCGTTCGAGGTGTCAGCGTGGGGGCTTCGACGTCGAGTGGAACTGCAGCAGCAGCTTCTTCGTCAGAGCAGTGAGGGCGAAGGGTGAAGGCGAGTGCTAAAGAGGCCGTGGCAGCGGGAGTGGCGGTGTGCGAGTGACGTCAGAGGCGGGGCTGCTCGGCAGTGATGGCGGAGCGACGGGCGTCGCCTGGGTGAGTAGGGTTCGGGTCTCGGTGTGCGGTGGGTAGGGGAAAGAGATGGAGAGAGAGAGAGGGCTGAGAGTGAGAGAGGGTTAGCGAGAGCATGGGCTTTGGGTGCGTGAGTGCATGGCTTAGGGTTGAGTGCGTGAGTTGGCTGAGAACGAAAAAGAACGGGGATGAAGCTGAGGGTTATTTGAAACGTAAAAGAGGGAGAAAGAGCGGCCTCGAAAATTTTGAAGGGAGTGAGAGAGCTTGTGCGTAAGTGCCTGAGGGGTTAGGGGGGTTAATATAAGATAATTAAATTAGTATTTTAATTAGTATTAGTCAAAGGTATTTAATAAAGTAGGTATGTATTAAACGTAATTAGGTTTGGCTTTTGACTAATTTTAGAAAAAGGTTAGGCAAGTTTCACATGGCTGCCTACGGGTCATGGTTAAGGGTAATTAAGGTAATTAGGGTAATTAGGTTAATGTAATTAGTAATCTAGCTAGGGTAATTAGTGACGGTAGCAGTAACAATTGTAACGAAATTACGATTTTGACCCTACTAGCAAACGTGTCCGAAAAATTACGAAAACATACCCACGGGTTCTTATCGTCGTGAGGATTGCGAATACGAGATCCATTTCAGGGTTTGAGTTACGAAAATACTAGTTTTAAGCCAAAACGTAGGAAGCAGGTTTGCGGGTTCCCTATTGATTTGACTTCAGAAAATTACGAAATTAATGTGGGAAGCCCTAAATGATCTTTGAATGTTACTGTAAAAGTTTGAAATCATTTTGATGATGGTTGTATAGAAAATAAATTCATTAGGCCAAAACAGTAGTAATTGAAAATAAATTTTTATCAGATTATTTAGAGGCATTCGATGAAACCCGAACTTACAAAAATACTTCATAGCTAGTCTGATATCTCAAAATATTTTTATAAGAAATTTATGAAATCGTAAAACTCATGACAAACCATTATAAAATTTGAAAATAGATTAAATATGTAAATAGTTGTCTTGATGAAAACAGGCCGTTATAATCATAAAGTACCGAAATGGCCCACTAGGGGTGGTGGATTTGTCGACATATATCTCCTTGTATTCTTTTGAGGAAGTATGTAGATTTTTTTCAACTTTTATTAGAGATGGCCTTGTGATTAGTTTTCCCTTAATGGATGCAAGGGATTTCTCCCTTTTGAAGAATCTTCTGGTTCTTCATGTCATGCCCATGGGATGGGGATAAGATTGAGTGCATCATAACCAATCCAGGGTGGTCAAATCTGTCATGCCAAAGTAAAAAAACTTGGTTGATATCGGGCACTTCAGGTGCTCCGTCAAATTAGCTTCCTCTTCTCCGAATCGTTGTATGATAAAGGCCTGTTGAAAGGCTCTCAAAACGTTCAAATATGGATTTTACTCTTTTTTTGAGACGTTACATACAGATATTATTTTTCATTTACATTTGCTGTTTCTAGATGGAATCCGTTTAAACGGATGTCCTTTAAACTTAGTATGTTTCTTTTTGAATTCGGAGAGAATAATGCATCCTTTATTTTTAATTTATGTGTCATTTGGGAGCAACATGGTTGCGTTCCCAGAATCTTCAATTATGTTTAATGGCCCTGATTTTTAATGGGCTTTCATATGCTATGAAAATAGCATTTGTATTGAAGGATCGTATGTGTTTATGTCTAGTAAGCAGTCATGCGAGCAGTTCATCTATTTAAAGATGAATCATATATGCACATATGGTTTTAGAAAAAACATTTTTACATATTATTCCTACTTCATTCAATCATTCAGATAGCTCTCATAACATTATTTTGCAATAAAGATAAAAATGTCTAATCAAACAAGTCTTCTTTTTCGAAGTCTTTAGCACTGAACTGAACTGGAGCAGTGGTGTTTATCAGATTTGTTTCGGCTTTCTTTTTCAAGCTTTCTTTGTACAAATCTTGGAGGTGACGCGGAGTTCTGCACACATTAGACCAGTGTCCTTTCATGCGACAGTTGACACTAGTCTTCACATTCCCTTTTAGGTAGGGATATATCATTTCCTTTGTTGTCATTTCTGCGCCAAGTGAACTTCTGTCTCCCATCATTTTTTTGCTGGTGGACTTGTCCTCTTGCCTTTTTATTTGGTCATCCCTCTGTGATTTTCCTTTTCATTTATTATCTTTCTTCTTTTAAGAAGAAGATGCGTGGTGAGCTTCAGGTATGGGGACAGTGTCAGGGGGCGCACGTTATGAGTGGCGATGAGAAGCTCTCTATTTTGTTCAGCCATGAGTAAACCTGATGAGTGAACTTTCGTTCATGGTATTGCTGTATCAGTATCGTATCTTTTTCATGGAAAGACGTGTACGTCTTTTCTAGCATGCGATCTTCTGAGACTTTTTCACCACACAACTTCAGGTGTCAGGTGATGCTAAAAAGAGCTGAGTTGTACTCAGCTATGGACTTAAAGTCCTGCAATCTCAGTTCTCCCACTTATATCGTGCCCTTGGAAGTATAACATCTTTCTGATGTTTATATCTTTCCTCAAGGGCAGACCACAGCTCAAGTGGATCTTCGACTGTAAGGTATTCAGCCTTTAGGGTATTGTCCACATGGCAGCGGATATAAATAATGGCTTGCGCCTTTCAATATCAGTCACCTTTTCATCTTTTGTCATATCAGAATTGAGGGACTTAGCTCGCAGGTGAAATTTAACGTCGAGCTGCCAGCTCAAGTAATTTCTGCCCGATGCATCCAGCACTTCGAAATCAATGCTTGCAATTTTTGCCATTTTATCTAGCAGAGCATAAATTTGCATGAATTAATAATACATAAAACATTTTCATGCGGAGGTAATTTTTAAATGAATAAGCTAATTGCGTGGATCGGCCAGCCCCACATAAAATGAATAATGTCCAAAGTCCAAATTACAGTTCATATTACACAAATGAAAGCGAAAAATTACAACTTTGGAAACCTCATGTGTCCCATGTTTAAATTCTTCAGCTTCAAGAGTGGCCTCCACCTTCATGGAAAGTAGTCATCGATCTTGGACATTACATAATTTCCTCACTACAATTTCTCTCAAAAGAAAAGAAAAATGCAGCAAAAGTAAAATGTGAGACTAAATAGCCGATCCAAAACCACAATTAGCCATTTGTTAGTGCACGTGTACGGTTTCGAGCAAAATATCCGCATCCTCGACCCAAATGGTGCCAACAACCCGAGTAAGGTATTGCCGAGTCAAGCGAACAGCCCACTCGACTGTTAGGCTCCCGCTGATACTCCGGGGGAGGTTAATGGGGCTGAGTAAATGGGTAGCATTTATCTTGAATCTCAGAGGAGATCGTACACAAATCAATGAGGGACAGTTACATACAATCAAAGGGGGAACAAATTATAAATAGACGAAAGGACAAAGGTAAAAGGGGTCCATTTCCATGGTACGAGATCTAAGACATAGAACTCTACTTTCTCACTTGATATTTCTTACATTATAGAGCTTGTGACGCCATACCTGAGACGAACCTTCGTGGGTCGATCTTAGTTGCTCCAAGCTCCCTCTCCTCCTTAAGTTCCCATACTAACTTAAGCATCGGAGGGGATTTGGGTCGAGACCCAGATTTGACCCCCCTAACGTGTCTCTATGGTGTAGATCGATGAATCGCCATCTTCCGTGAGGGTTGTTTTCGAGCATCCCAGCCTCGAACGATCGACGCATTAGCTGTCCAAGGGTCGATCAAGCACCGCATCATCATCTACATCCATCACTCGACCCAGGTTCTTCCAACTTAGGGTCACACTTCACCTGTTGATGAGGCTCTGACTCAGTACGAAGAGCCCACGTCAGCTTGACAACTGTCTCGGTCATTTTGGCCTTAACAGTTTGGCACCTTCTGTGGGAAACCACGAGACGATATCTCAATCGACGATATACCTCGACCATGTCGACTTACCCATCAACATCCTCCGGGGATGCCTCGACACTTCCTGGTGTCAGCCTCGTCAACATGATAATGGGAGTTCATCTGCACCCGGAGCCGTTAACCTTGTTCCAAAGCTCCTACGCCGGAAGGTTGATGATAGTGTCTGTGGGGACGAAAACGCCCCAGAGATTCTATGCCTCCCATCTCCTTCTCGGATGAAGATCTGGAGGGTGTAGAACTACCGCATGACAATATCGTCATCATCAAGGCCACCATCAACAAGATCGCCGTAAAAAGGTTACTTGTTGACACCAGATGTGTCACGCCCCGCTTCCCAAAACGATGAAAGCGAGACGTGACTAAGGTCCGCATGGGCCGGAGCTGTGAGGCTTGGACCCAATAACCGTCTGTGAGGAACACCAAAGATAGAAACATGTCCTTGCATATATAAAATTTGGAACAACAGAAAGTACTGAAAGGAAAGATGCATTCATTTTATTCCACAAAGATATCCAGAAGTACAAAAATCTAAAAGGAAATAATGCATAGCACGGCTACAACTGCAGAAAAAAGGAACTAATGGTGCTATGCACCTAACCTAAAACAGAAAGAAAAAACGTGCTATGAACCCAAACTAAAGACAATGAAACTCCGAGGTCCTCGCCCGGGTCGCACTCCTGATCCGCAACGTACTCCTGCTCCAAGTCCTATGGCACTGGCTCCTGGTCTACTAACTCTGTCTCGGTACCTGACGTACAAACACCAAGAGAAAGTGGTTGTACGTCATGCAAAGTCTGTAAGTAAATGTGAGAAGACTCCACTGCAAGGTGTATAACAATTTAAGGTTGACATTTTAAAGGTTGTTTACATGATGATGATGCAACATTGTGGCAGATATATATGTGCAAGAGAGTAAAGACATCGCTGAAAAGTAAACGTGATAGGCAATAGCAATAATATGTGCTACTGGCTACAAGACAAGACAAGACAAGAAGTACCGTGTGTGTCACAAAGGGTTCACGCCTTACAGTTTGAGGGCGACCAGACCCTTTCCCCGTGTGACCGCTCAACCCTATCCCAACCCGAGTGCTCAAGACAAGACATTATAGGACCACTCGCTCTAGCTTGACGAGTGCCTCTATCCCCACGGTTCGTAGCATGACTCTCACTCCCTTGGTGAGCGCCGAACATCCCGTAGGTGAATCTTAGCATGACTCTCACTCCCTTGGTGAGCGCCAAACATCCCGTAGGTGAATCTGTAACAGAGATCACTCTCTCTAGCTTGGAGAGCATCCAAAACGCCCGTAGGATTTTTGTGTATCATGACAAGGGTGCACTCTCTCTAGCTTGGAGAGTGCCCTATTCGCCAGTAGGCTTACCCATTTCCAATCATGACAAGGGATCACTCTCTCTAACTTGAAGAGTGCCATATTCGCCCGCAGGCTTATCCACATCCAATCATGACAATGGATCGTTCTCTCTAACTTGGAGAGTGCCCTATTCACCCGCAGGCTTATGAAAAACATGACAAGACAAGACAAGATGAGAATGAATGAGAGTTGTTTATTCTAGGGGTCCACCACACGCACACTCAGATAAAACCTATGGTAGCAGTTGTTGTTGTGCCCGAACTTCGTCGTCAAGTCCAGACTGTCGTGGGATGTCCCAGATGCTATCATCTCACATTTGGTTCTATTGTTTATACTTTTTAAGGGAAACAATGGCCTAAACGTGGCCGAAACTGCGCAAGTGAACACACTTGCCTACGGCGGTGAGCAGTACGTCTGTCGGGAGCGTCTCGTCGCGGCAG
Organism: Scilla litardierei; assembly: GCA_030789695.1. Taxonomy (NCBI): domain Eukaryota; kingdom Viridiplantae; phylum Streptophyta; class Magnoliopsida; order Asparagales; family Asparagaceae; genus Scilla; species Scilla litardierei. The sequence continues at coordinate 757,921,780 of CM061142.1, read as the reverse complement.
AGCGTCGGTAAGGGGTCGTCTGAAACGAGTCAAGTGACGGTGTCAGGTCACGCTCATCATTAATCCTAATAAGGTTCATTTCTAAATTCAACGGGGCTACCCTAATAGTTCGAAGTCACGATTTTTGATTTGATTGTTCCGCCTAATCGACGACTATCCTATGTGCACAGATAATCAAGTCCATTCGTCGATTTCTAGAGTTGAACATCATTTTAAAGAGCATAAAGTAAACTTTAGTTAATGTTGACAATTTTTAGATTAAGTTTTGGTTTGCTACGATTTGGGTTCTTACTAGGAGTTAGGGGACCAACCTTTACGGCGCTTGAATGTAGATTGGACATCGGGTCTGAACGGCGATAGATCCACGTCGTAAACGATGTCTCGGCCACAGGTAGCACAGCGAGACTAGAACAGACAGTGAGAAGAAGGTGAGAACAGCAAGTATGGTGTCGAGGTCTCTCCGGTTGCAGGTAGCTTAACGAATCAATACGGTGGCGGCTACGACACCGGGGAAAACACGTGAGATCTGCGACTTACGTGGACTCCTCGACGTACGGGGGTTGCCGGGGATTGGTAGAGGTCGAAAGGGTTGAGTTTTCTTGTGGGGTGGCTGGAGCAACTGCCAAGGGCGAGGTGGCCAACCGTTTTACGGAGAAGAGGACAGATCTGAAAATACCGATGTTTTGGATCCGCAACAAGATCGTCGCAGCTTGAGGGGGTAGCAAGGGGTGCAGTAGTTAGAGGAGGCTGTGGGGAAAGGCCGGCTATGGGGTGGCTTACTGGAGGTTGGACGTGGGCTTCAAGGGGTTCAAGGGGCTGTCGGGTCTATTGGGAGAAGGTCGGAGCAAAAGAGTATGGGTTCTTGGCCGACGAGAAAGAGGAGAGGGGAGAGGGGAGGCCGGCCTATTGTAGGGTGGAACGGCATGGAGTGGATGGCTGGAAACTGGACCACAGGGGAGGAGAAGGAAGGGCAGTGGAGTTGCATGGCTGAGGATGAAAACTGGCGGCCTAGGGTTCTTGGAGGTGGCGAGCGGGCTGGGCGATTGTGTGGTTACCGAAGTCCATGTGAGAGGGGAAGTTAGCCGGCGGTTTGCAGAGGAGTTGTAGGGGTTTTCATGGGTTTCTCGGAGCAGTGGGTTGCACACACGAGGGTAGCTGTGACGACAAGGGGAGGCGCCGGGTTGATGCCTCATGCGGGGTGAAGAGGGGAGGCCTAGTGCTTGGTCAGCTGTCGCTTGCCGTCAGTTTGGAGAGAGCTCGAGGGAAATCGGGTTCCAACGAGAGAGAGAGAGAGAGAGAGAGAGAGAGAGTTGAGATGAAGAAGGAATATTAGGGTTTTAATATTTTAACAATGGGTGGCGGCTGCTATTGTAGCCTGGGGTCTCTTTTGTAGGGTTTGGGAGATAAAGATAGGCACATAAAAGAGAAATGCGGGAAGTTGGGGTTGTGACGTGGGATTGAGGGGAGAAGTAACGGGAGTCTGTTAGTTTAGAAAAGGTCATAATAGGTTTAGTTTAGATTTTGTTTAAGTGTTGATTTTTTTGTTTCCTTTTGAAAACGAACTGGCAGTATTTGGATTTGTTGTGAATGGAAATAACCAGAGTCGGTTAGGATTGCGGGTATCTGAGAGATACGCCCATATCTATGTATTCGATGTATCTACTCTCCTACCATGCCTATAAATAAAGGGCTGGGGGTTCCTCCCCAGTAGTTGATTCATAACACGTTATCAGCACGACTCTAAAAATTTTCTTTTCCACAAAATTTTCTTTCCGTTCGTTGCGAAGGTGAAGGCGAAGGCGAGACGGGAGATCCACGAGCGCGGTGCAAGGCTTCCTCCATCAAGGGTCGTCATCCGCGTAGGGCTTCGAGCAACCGACGCTATATCCGGAGGACGGATATAGAGGTAAAAACACTAAAAACGATATTTTTAATCATACGTATGATTACCCCTCCCTAGATCTCGCAAGATCGATATGAGGATTATTTGTCGCCTTGAAAACGACGGACTTTTCATCCCAAAAACTCAATTTTTAGGGTCAAAACCCTAATTTTGATCCTTCCGGCGGCTAGCCGTCGCCGAAACCCCCCCACCTCGCCGGAAACCCCCCCCCCTCCACCTTGGCCGCCTCCCCCTGCAGGGGGGGGCGGCCCCGCCGCCTCCCCTGCAGGGGGCGGCGGCCCCCGTGGCCGCCTCCCCTTGCAGGGGGGCGGCCCCCGTGGCCGCCTCCCCCTACAGGGGGCGGCGGCCCCCGAGGCCGTGCCCCCCCTGCAGGGGGCGACGGCGGCGCCGCCCCCCCATCAAACCCTAAAACGGGTGAAAAAAAAAACAGAGATCCTGTGGGCCTGAAGCCCACAGGCTGGCTGTGGGCTTCAGGCCCACAGGCCAATTCTTTTTTTTTGATTCAAAAAAAAAGCCTGTGGGCCTGAAGCCCACAGGCCGGCTGTGGGCTTCAGGCCACAGGCCGATTTTCCTTATTTAAAGAAGAAAAAAAAAGTCTATGGGCCTGAAGCTCATAGGCCGACTGCGGGCTTCAGACCCGCATGCTTTTATCTGAAAGAAAAAAAAATTGGGGGAGGCAAAGGCTATTAACAAGCCTTATAATGCAACTTGCTAGCCTAAAAATTAATTTAAAAGCGGGATTTAAGGGCAAAATATTCGTGAAAAATCACGGTAAATTACGGGACAAATATGGGACAGGCGAGTACTTTTTGGGGATTCTTGGGGGGGGGGGCTTTTGGGATGATGAGGGAAACTTTTCCCTCTGATAAAGAAAATGTTTATTTTGGGCTCTTAATCAATTTAATTGATTAAACCCATTTACTTTACAACCTTTGCATTGTAATGATTTTTTCTACAAAAATCATATTTACATGCTTTGCATCTCTGGTATATTCTGTTGGATATTATATGCGTGGTTGTGCATTGTAGTTAAAACTTAATAATTAGGAAGATCCTGCGACCGCTCTGCCGTTAGTAACCTAACCTAACGGTGTATGACGTTGCCCAGTGGTCCAATAATTATTAAGTGTTTAAATTATTTATCCATCTCTGCGAATATTAAATGCATGTGATGCCTGTGATGAAAATGTCTGATGAAAATGTTGATGAGCACAATATTTCTGCATGAATTGCTAAATGTGGTTTTTGGATCGGCCGTTTAGTCCCACAATTTATTTCCCGCACTTTTCTTTTATTTTTGAGAGAAATTGTAGTGAGGAATTTATGTAAATGTCTAAGAAAGAAGACCAACTTCCATGGAGACGGAGGCCACGCTTGAAGATGGAGATATCATATGGAACCCACGGGGTTTCCAAAGTTGTATTTTCATTTTCTTTAAGCTGCGAATTTGTATAATTTGGACTGTGGACTTTTGGACTCTTTCTTGTGGGACTGGCCGATCCACACATTTAGTTTTTCGTTAAATATTGCCTCCGCATGAAAATGTTTTCTCTGATTAATTATTAATTCATGCATGTTTGTGCTCTGCTAGATAAATGGCTAATATTGCAAGCGTTCATTTCGAAGTACTGGAAGCATCAGGTAGAAACTATCTAAGCTGGCAGCTAGATGTAAAGTTTCACATGCGGGCAAAGTCCCTCATCGCTGCTGTGACTGAAAAAGAAAACGTTAGCGATATAGAGAAGGCGCAAGCCATCACCTATATTCGCCGCCATGTGGACAAGACCTTAAAGGCTGAATACCTTACGGTCGAAGATCCACTTGAGCTATGGACTGCCCTTGAGGACATGTATAAACATCAGAAAGATGATATACTCCCAAGGGCATGATATGAGTGGGAGAACATGAGACTACAGGACTTTAAGTCCATTGCTGAGTACAACTCAGCACTTTTTAGCATCACCTCACGCCTGAAGTTGTGTGATGAGAATGTCTCAGAAGATCGCATGCTGGAAAAGACGTATACGTCCTTCCATGAAAAAGATGCGATACTCATGCAGCAATACCGTGAACACAGGTTCACCAAGTATTCTGAGCTGCTGTCATGTTTACTCATGGCTGAGCAAAACAGAGAGCTTCTTCTCGCCACTCACAATATGCGCCCTCCCGGCACTGCCCCCCTACCAGAAGCTCACCATTCCTCTTCCTTCAAAAAGAAGAGAGATAATAAAAGAAAAGAAAGACCACAGAAGGGGGGGGGGTCAACAGAAAAATGCTAGGGGCCATGTACATCAGCAACGAAATAATGAAAGTAAGCGGAAGTTCACGTGGCACAGAAATGACAAAAATGATTCACCCCCACCCAAGAGGGAATGGGAAGACCAGTGCCATAATTGTGGCATGAAAAGCCACTGGTCCAAAATGTGCCGAACTTCGCAGCACCTCCAGGATTTGTATAAAGAGAACAAGAAAAATAAAGCTGAAACAAACCTGATGACCTCTGATGCTCCAGTCAAGTTTTCAGCTAACAACTTCGAAAATGATGACTTGCTTGATTAGCCTTTATTTTTATCTTAGCAATTTGTTTTGAAAATAATTTATGAGAGCATTTTAATTATGAAATTTGTTCTGAATGAAAATGTTTAGTAGACAATAAATGAAAATGTTTATCTGAATATTCATGTGCCTAACAATTCATCTTTCAATAGATGAAACTGCTCTCATAAATAATTAGTAGACAATAAACACGTACGATCTCTTTCAATACAAAGCCCAATATCAGGGCTATACTGAAGATCCAGGGACTGCAACACTGTTGCCCCTAAACGACACAAAAATAAAGGATGCACTAATCCCTCCGAATTCCAAAAGAGACTTTCTAAGTTTCAAGGACATCCGGTTCAACGGATTCCACTTGGAAACAGCAAATGTAAATGAAAAAAAATTAAATTTAAAATTAATTACCGTATGCAACGTCTCAAGAAAAAGGAGTAAAATCCACACTTGAACGTTTTGAGAGCCTTATAGGTCTCCACCATACGAAGATTCGGAGAAAGGAAGCAGAATTAAACGGAGCACCTGAAGTGCCCGACACCAGCCGAGTTTTTACTCCGGCATGATGGACTTGGCCACCCTGGATTTGTGATGATGCATCGCATCTTATCCTATGGGTATGACTTGAAGAACCAGAAGATTCTTCAGAAGGGAAAAAATCCCTCGCATCCCTTACTATAAGGGAAAACTAATTGCAGGGCCATCTACACGATAAGTTGAAAAAGAATCTCCACGCTTCCTCAAAAAGAATACAAGGAGATAGATGTGGATAAAATCCACCACCCCTAGTGGGCTATTTCAGTACTTCACCGTACTGATAAATGCATCCTCAGAATATTCGTACGTGTGTCTACTACAGACCCGCAACTTAGCTTTTCCAAAGCTATTGGCACAAAAATAAAAATGTTGCGGGCACATTTCCCAGACAATAAAATCTTGTAAATAAGTCTGGTTAATGTTGGGAAATATACCTCCCAGTCTTTTCAAGAGTACTGCCAATCAACGGGAATTGAAAATGAACATACAAGTGCCGCATGTTCATACCCAAAATGGGTCGGCAGAGTCACTGAAAAGTAGACTCCAATGGACTGAACGTCCATTAAATCCCGATTGCCTATGAATGCATGGGGACATGCAAACTCTGCATGCTACATCGTAAATGAAAATAAGACCCTCTGGAGGTCAGAGTCTCCAATGCAATTTGCATATGGAATGCCACCGAACATTTCTCATCTGAGAATCTTCGGTCGCGCAGTCTTAAATCCCCATTGCACCACCAAAGAGGACCAAAACGGTACTCAACGTCGCCTAGGTATCCATGCATGGTTTGACTCACCCTCACTTATAAGATACCTAGAACCCCAAACGGGGGACGCATTTAAGGCACATCTTGAAGACTGTGATTTCGATGAGACGAGTTTCCCAAAAATATGCCCAGATACTAGAAAATCTGGCGCGAAGAAAATTATAACGTGGGATACAAAAAGTTTGACCCACTATGATCCGGTAACAATACAATGTGTAGATGAGATCCCGAAGATCCTCCACATACAGAACATTGTCTACCAATTACCAGAATCATTATTGACAACCAGAAGATTGTCAGATCACACATCCCTGCTGCAAAAACTCCAGCTAGGATTGACATCCCCGAGAATGGATGCAATCCACCAGCAGCAGAAGTGGGTGATCCTCAACAAAAAAGAGGCAGACCACCAGGCTCCTAGGACAAGAAACTCCTGGAGACCTTAAGACAATACTACCACAGGACAATGAGCTCCTGTCCACACCATCACCCTTCCCGGAATCCACTGCAGAGGAATTGCCGGGAAAAAGTGAAATTAAGTAAATGTTGTACGTACTGGGGAGGTGTTGGACAGATAGAACATAAATTGTCGACAATGTATTCACGTATCATATTGCCATATACATCGCAATGGCGATGATGTTTATAAATTATCGTTCCACACTCCGTTGCTAGAAGACAAACGTAAAGATTGGCCAAACGTGGAACGTGGCAATAAAAGATGAGCTAGACTCACTTATGAAACGTGAAATGTTCGGACCTGAAGTCCAGACACCAAAAGGTGTCAAACCTGTGGATAAAACAAAGTATTGCAAACATAAAAAAAATAAATACAAAATCGTATGCTATACGGTACAACCTATAGCCCAAGGAAAATTTCGCTGAAACTAGGGATCGAACAAATTCAAATGAGCATGTCTCATAAATGATGCATCAGTCTCCCTAAGTTATTAAAAGCGAATACCTTACGATTTGACGAAGGAAAATTTTGGATATGCCGTTATTGGATGTTATGACGGCATACCTTCGTGGATATCTTGTAAAGATAATTTCCACATTTCCTTAAAATTCCTGAATAGACTTCGGGACGTCTATTCAAGAAAAACAATAAGTATAATAAATAAATGTACAACCAAGAGAATCACTTGACAAGTCAATGATTCCTACTGAAGGTTGTCTTTGCATCTGTGCAAAGAACAGGATTAGAGATCTTAGTTGTAGACAACTAACATCTCATCGGATCTCCTGAAGAGAAAGCCGAAATAAATGTACAAGCCTGACTTTTAAACATGAAATAAAAAGACCTAGGCAAATATAAAGTCATGGCTCATAGAATCCTGTTATAAACGCCCAGAAGTGCGTTGGATAAATTAAAAGGACCATTGTCATCCAAAGTACACCTACGGTGGTATACTCAATGGATGTACAAAAAGAACCCTTCCGATCGCTGGAAGAGGGGGAGGATATAACTGGTCCCAAAGTCCCTTACCTAAGTGCAATCAGGCACTCCTGGCTAACTGCATGCGTCCCGATATAGCAATTGCAGTAAACTCATTAGCCAAAGATAGTTGGCACTTAAAAAGGGCCATTAGACCGGAGTTAAGCCTTCTGCGCTTCCTCCAAGGGTCAAAAGATTCGGGCTTACAAAATGAAGTATCATCCTCCAATGTTCATGCAAATGCAGGTTTCAGGTCCAGTCCCTATGCTGAGAAATCACAGAACGGGTACCCACAGTGGGATGGCCATCCCCTGCAGATCTGCAAAGCAATTTATGAAGGCGACATCTTCCTATCATTCCGAGATCCTCACCACACCAATGGTGTACTTGAGGGCGCCTGCTGGTACATCACATCCCAATGACGATTGGGATAGAAGCTGGTATTGTGGAGCTAACCACATAGTCTGAAGACATCATCAGAGGCGACGATACTTAGCACACCTCTCTAGAGTTTCTGGATTCAGCAGCTACTTAATTGCAATAACTTTGTAATCTGTGTATATTTTCGGAATGTTGTAAATAGGAGTGATGAGATAAGCCTAAGAGATCTGAAAGCCTAAGAGCTTTTACAGATCAGGGGGAGTTGAGGGAATTTGTACTCTTTTCCCTTAGCTATGGTTTTTCCCACTGGGTTTTCCATAGCCAAAGGTTTTAACGAGGCAAATCACATCAACTCTGGATCCTGAAGTATCCACCCCTCTGTGACGCTCAGAATCCAGAAGTATTCATGAGCAGAGTCGCTTGTACAAATCAGGGGGAGTTAAAGAGCGTTTGTACTCTTTTTCCCTTAACTATGGTTTCTCCCACTGGGTTTTCCATAGCTAAAGGTTTTAACGAGGCAAACCTCACCAACTCAGGATCCTGAAGTATCCACCCCATGTGAGACTCTTATTACGCTCAAAATCCCGAAGTACTCTTCAGCAGAGTCCACACCTATGGCTGGATAAGGGGGAGTGTTGTGAATGGAAATAACCAGAGTCGGTTAGGATTGCGGGTATCTGAGAGATACGCCCATATCTATGTATTCGATGTATCTACTCTCCTACCATGCCTATAAATAAAGGGCTGGGGGTTCCTCCCCCAGTAGTTGATTCATAACAGGATTAATATTGTTATGGTTTTAAAGTAATGTAATAATTAATACTTTGTGTATAAAAACGTACAGAACATTATTTTGAAATTCAATATATATATATATATATATATATATATATATATATATATATATATATATATATATATATATATATATATATATATATATATATATATATATGGATTAATGGGCATCATACGACATATGAGAGCTTCTCTCATACGCCCTCTCACATAAAGCACCCAAGTACAAGCCCACATGGGCTTGTACTTGATTGTACTTGGGTGCTTTATGTGAGAGGGCGTATGAGAGAAGCTCTCATATGGCGTATGATAGCCATTATTCTCATATATATATATATATATATATATATATATATATATGTTTTAATGACTAATAATGGATACAGTAGATTAGTCCCCAGACATCCAAAAATTGCAAGGAAAAAGTCGGAGCGATCTCGCCTCTGAGAGGATCAAGAACACGGGGTTCGGTCGCGCGTCTGAGCTACGGAAGACAGTAATAAAAATCAAAAACGAAAATACGCCCATGAAACAACAATACGCGCTAAAAAACATACAGTCGGAAAGTGACCGTTACAGGAAGCTTGTGCGATATACTCTTCTTCACCACGTTGGAGAGAATGAGGTTGTCCTCAGTGGAGTTGATGCCCTGCTCGGGGCCCCTTATGGGATTCACGGGGCACTCTACCCTGATAGAAGGGATCATCACCCTACCAGTTACCCTCGGCACGTATCCGTGACAAGTCACTCGCCTGACCAGGTTCATGGCGGTGAAGATCAACTTGGCATACAATGGGATCATCGGGAGACCACTACTAAACGCTATAGAAGCGGTGGTCTCGATTTTCCATCAGATGATCGAATTCTAAACCCCCAAAGGAGTCGGGAAAGCAAGAGGAAATCAGAAGCAGGTGCGGTTGTACTATACATTGTCCACCGCTTTGAGAAGGATCAGGCAGGCATACCCGGTCGATCCCGTAGGCGAAGATCGATGGCCTGCAGCAGTCAAAGAAACGGCGAACATCCAGATCTCCGAAGAAGAGGAAAAAATTGTCTCTATTAGATCAATGCTCCCTTTCGACCTAAGGAAATAGTTGATCGCTCTCCTGAGAGAGCATGTAGATGTTTTCGCCTGGTCCCCAAAGGATATGCATGGTATCGACCCCGAGGTGATATCCCACAAGCTGGAGGTCGACCCGACTTCCAGGACCATGAAGCAAAAGAAGAGAAACATAGGGGTCGAAAAGATGAAGGCTGTAATCGAGGAAGTGGATCGACGTCTGGAGGCAGGCTTCATTCAAGAAGTCAAATATCCTGATTGGCTCTCGAATGTCGTGATGATGAAGAAGGCGAACGACAAATGGCCAATATGTGTTGACTTCACTGATCTCAATAAAGCATGTTTGAAGGATAGTTACCCCTGCCCCGGATCAACCATCTTGTCGACAGTACTTCAGGCTACGAATTTGTTAGCTTCATGGATGCATTCTCGGGATATAACCAGATCCAGAAGGTATCGGAGGACGAAGAGAAGACTTCTTTCATCACTGATCGAGATATTTTCTGTTACACCAAAAGGCTATTTAGTTTAAAGAATGTTGGGGCCACGTACCAAAACAAAATGAACGAGGTTTTCGAGGCTCAAATCGGGTGGAACCTAGAACTTTACGTTGAAGACATTCTAGTCAAGTCGAAGAAGTCGACGAAACACATTGCAGATCTCCGAGAGATATTCATATAGATCCGGCGATACAACATTCGGCTGAACCTCGCCAAATATACCTTCGGGGTTCGATCGGGAAAGTTCCTCGGTTTCATGCTGACAAATCGAGGGATCAAGACCAACCCAGACAAGATCGCTGTGATTGTTACGATGAAGGAGCCTTCCACCCTCAGAGAACTTCAACGGCTGAACGAAAGAATAGATGCATTGGGCTGATTCTTCAAAGTATTGAGAAAGGCAATACCCTCCACATCGAATGGCAAGAGAGTCATCGAATGGGACACAGACTACAAGAAAGCCTTCTCTGAGTTAAAGGAGTACCTCCGCAGCCCACTACTCCTGACCAAGCCAGATAAAGATTACCAACTCATCATCTATTTGGCCGCTACCATGGATGTCGTAAGCTCGACACTCATCAAAGAAGACTCAGGAGTGCAATGGCCCATCTACTACGTCAGTCAAGTTCTCCGAGTCGCAGAGATCAACTACTCGAGGATAGATAAGATGGCTTTCACGCTGATCCAATCTACGAGGAGGTTGTGATCGTACTTCCAAGCACACACCATCTTGGTCCTCACCGACACTCCCTTGGAACAGACCCTGAAGAGGTTGGATCGTTCAGGGAAAATGACGAAACAGGGAGTCGAGCTGAGTGAATTCGACATCCAGTTCAAGCCAAGGATTGCCATCAAAGGGCAGGCTCCCGTCGACTTCATTGTCGAACTCACTTATGACGACGGCCCAGAGGAAGAGGTATGTGTTACTAACATACTACCCGAGGCTACCCCCTTACCCTCGACTGGTATCAATTCGCCAACTGTAACAATTGAAGACGAGGGAACCTGGATCGTACAAGTTGACGATTCAGCCACTCAAACCGAGAGCGGGGCTGGAATAATTGTCTAAACATCAGTAGGCAACATATTCGAGTACGCTCTCCGCTTCGATTTTCAAACAACAAATAATGGTGCCGAGTACGAAGCGTCCATCAACAGACTCCGATTGGCTTGGGCCCTAGGAGCAAAAGTGGTCCAACTACTCAACGATTCCAGCCTCGTAGTCCACCAACTAAACGGAACCTTCGAGGCCCGTGAAGACTCAATGTAGCGCTATATACAAGTTTCTAAAGCGAAGCTCGCCAAGTTCAGATGCATAGAAATCCATCATGTACCAAGGTCAAAGAATCATCGAGCAGACGCCCTGTCGAAACTCGCGTCATCCTCCCCTGCGGGGCTCGATCTGACAGTGTATGTACAATGTCTACCAAACCCCAGCGGGCTGGAGCAGGAGTTGCTAAGCCTCAACCGAGGAATCACTTGGATGGATCCCATAATCCATTACCAGAACACGAGGGAGAAGCCGACCGACCCAGTGGAGGCATGAAAGCTAGAACAGAAGGCATACCAATTCGTTCTACTAGATGGTTCATTATACAAAAGGCGATGGACCAGATATGATGTTTTCCTCTACCTCAAATGTTTAGTCCTGTAGGAAGCGCACTATATGATCCAAGAGATCCATGAGGACGATTGTGGAAACCATTACGGGGAAAAGATATAGCTTTGAAGGCCGTGAGACAAGGCTATTTTTGATGTTCAAGGATGCCATCGAATACGTACGAAAGTGCCCGACTTGCCAAAAATTATCAAAGATCATTCGGGCCCCCAACAGATCTAATCACCATCGTCAGCCCAGTACCTTTTGCCAAGTGGGGATTGAACCACCTTGGTCCATTCAAACAGGCGAGCGAGCAACAGAAGTTGCTAATCGTGGCGATCGACTACTTCACGAAGTGGATCGAGGCAGAACCCCTGTCCCGAATCACCTAGAAGGAAGCCTGGAGCTTCATCTAGAAATCCATTGTCTGTCATTTTGGCATCCCATAATCCATTGTGATAGACAATGGGACACAATTCGACAGTACCAGCTTCAGAGACTTCTGCTCTGAGATGAAGATCAAGCTGTATTTCGCCTCTGTCGCCCATCCCCAATCAAATGGACTGGCTGAGGCAGCCAACAAATGCATCCTCAAACCCCTTCAGAAGAGAATAAATGGGCTCAAAGGGACCTGGCCAGAAGAAATCTCCTGCATACGATGGTCATACAGAACGACCCACAAAACCTCGATGGAAGAAATGACATTCTTGCTGGCTTATAGATGTGAGGATGTTGTCTCAGTGGAAGTTAATAAATGACTGCTTCACCTCCAATGCTATGACGAAGAAAGAAACTCGGAAGGACTCAAACTCAACCTACAACTAGTTGACGAGTTCTGCGAACGGGCTTTGGCGACCCTCATTGAACAAAAAGGACGCATGTCCCGATATTTCAACTCAAGGTTTCACGAACGTAGCTTCCATGTCGGCGACTTGGTGTTGTGAAAGGCTGCTTTCACTCCTGAGATTCTCAAGCAAGAAAAGCTCGCTGCAAAGTGGGAAGGACCTTACACAGTGATCGATGTGCTCGGTCCTGCCACCTTCCGGCTTGCTACATTGGATGATAGAGAACTTCCTCACCCTTAGAATGCTGAGCATTTGCGGAAGTACTATCTATGATTGTCTCAACGAGGGTAAATACACCAATTGATAAAAACTCATCTTTGTCTCTTATCTCATGCATATTCATGATAAATACAAAGTCAATCGTCTTTCGATATTTGTCTGATGATTTTCTAACCCTAGTCGTCAGCCGTAAGCCGATGGATCCCCCCTCGCCACTGAACGATCCACGCCGCTCATTGACCGTAAGTCGAAGGGGCCTCGTCCCTCGCCACCGAACGATCCTAGTCGTCAACCGTAAGCAGAGGGATCCTCCCTCGCCCCTGAACGACCCACGACGCTCGTCGGCCATAAGTCGAAGGGGCCTCACCCCTCGCCACCGAACGACCCTAGTCGTTAGCCGTAAGCCGAGGGATCCTCCCTCGCCCTTGAACGACCCATGATGCTCGTCGGTCGTAAGTCGAAGGGGCCTCAACCCTCGCCAACGAACGACCCTAGTCGTCAGCTGCAAGTTGAGGGATCCCCCTCGCCACTGAACGACCCACCACAGTCATTGGCTCTAAGTCAAATGGGCCGGGCCCCTCACTACCAAACAGAGCATGATTTATGGTTTAAAAAATTGTGTTCATCGATTGAATGCGCCTAAATTATCAACGACAAAACTTACCTTCAATTTCTATGAAATTAGAAGTTGGGTCGTTGATGGGCCATACACACGCATATATCCAAGTAAAGGAAAATGTAAAAACTATGCCAAAGTTGCAGAAGGTTTTCATTATTTATTTTCATTTCAAATGGAAACGTAATGAAAACAGGAAAATTGCAAGAAGCCTAAACTAAGGCCTGACAGCCTAAGAGGAAGAAGGAGCGCCTCCGGGTGCAAAGATGTTAGAGAGAGCTTCCATGGCCTTTGTGAACCTTACTATGAGCTCCACCTTCTCCCTCACAGTGGCCTCCTCGAGCTCGACGACTTTGGACTGAAACTCCGCGGCCTCCGCCTTGCAAGCCTCCATCCATCTCTCAGAGTTGAAAGCTTTGGCTCGGAGCTCGATCGCTTCCTTCTTAAAAGCATCGAGCTCTGCCTCGATCTGAGCATTCTCCACCCTCCACTGGAGCTCGGCAGACTTGCGGAGGTCTGACATGGACGAGAGACTGTTCTTAGCCTCTACAGCCGCCCACTCGATCTCCGCCTTAGCCACGAGGGCTTTCTCCAGGTCCTCATTTGCCTTCCATGTCCGAGCCTTGAGCTCAAATGCCTTGCGCTCTGCGTCTGCCACCCGCTGACCTCATTCGATCAAGTCGACGTCTTGATGACGCAGCATGGTACCGAGAACAGACATCTGTATAAAAGATTAGTCAGGGACGGCTAACTTAGGCGCCAATAAATAAAAGGCAGATAATGTACCTGGTATCCACTCCCCACAAAGAATTTGGCCACCTGTTCGAGGTCCAACCTCTAAAGAAGCTCGAGGTCCGTGGGGAGAATCGAGTTCTCCACAAATCGAGCAGTCGCCCTAAAAATCCAACAGGGCCGACTCCTCCCTTCCAACATCGAAGGGAGGTTGGTAAAGGTCACCCCGTACGGGCCCTGAGGAGCGAGACAAAAGTTGATTGAGTAGTAAAGCTCGATCAAACTCCATAGGGATCAGTCTGACCAGAGGGACAAGTGACACAATGCCGTCCCGAGGCCATCGATCCAAAATAGGCGTCACGGGAGCCTGAGGCACCGAAGAAGTCTCGATCACTCCCAGAGACTCGAGAGGGACCCCCCATACCCTTCTCCATGGGAGAAGAGAGAGGATCCTCCTCCTCCACTTGCCTCCTTTTTAGTGGCTCCTCTTCCCCTTGGGAGGGCATCTCCTGTTGCTGTCCAACCACTTCGGTCGGCTCAGCGACGTCGACAGCATCGACATCAACCACCACTAGTAGCTTTGAGACCACAACAGAGGCAAGGGGTGCAGTAGGTTGAATAGACACCTGACTCGAATTCACCCTTGAGGGGGCACGAGAAGAAGGCCTCGAGGTCCGCTTGACCTCCCACCCTCTCAGAAGAAGAGCTCTGGTTGACCGAGAGGGGAGATCGAGAGCTTGACCCTTCAGTACAAGCACCCGACCCTTCAGAACGAGCGCTCGACCTCTCGACGCTCCTCTTTTTCTTCCGCTGCTCCCTTCAGACCCGGTCCATTCCAGAATCACCACTCCAATGGTTTCCGTTAGTCATATCTACAGACAACAGATATAATTATCGTGAGTGGCGAAGATAAAGAGATAGGGTCCAAATACATTACCCAGGCTCCATAAAAGGGTCTTCAACTTATGACAATCCAACAGATACTGAGTCGACCTCTCTCGCCTTGGTCGACCCAGAAGAAGCTTTGCCGCCTCAACCCCGCCTGGTGACAACCTGGCTTTGACCTCATCCGATGATAACCGGGACTCTTCAGTAAGCTCAGGATTCAGAGAACTCCAACTATTGAGCATCGGACCCGGGTCAGGAAGGACGACAAACACAAAGGTGTCTTTCCACCCAGGGACGAAAATCGAAAGGTCGTGTATAAGCCTCATTGTCGGGCGAGCAACGATATGGTACCACATTTGGCGAGGGTCGAGTATTATCCGGAAGAAATACTTGAATAGTCCAAGGGATGGTCAAACCCCATAGAGCTCACAAAGCACGATGAAGCCAACTAAGGGGGAAAGCTTGGAAAGCGAGTCGACAAATGGAAATCTTCGAAGAGCACAGAACCTCAAAATTGAAGGGATGAAAGGAAACCGGAGTCCTGGGCGAAGATCTTTAAGATACACCCAACCTCATTCTTCTGTGGAAAACACACACTCTCATCCGAATTCACACTAACCCTAAAAAGATGTCAGAGATAACCTCGTCAGACCTCTATGGTCAGATCGAGGGAAAACCTAGGGGGCCATCTCTAAGATAACACCAATAAACTTCAAGCTCATATCCCTCCGACGAATGGGAAGGTCTGGTTCGATCCAAACCCCTTTCCTCTTTCCAGGAACTTCCTCGCATCGAGGAGGCTGAAGGCATGCCATGAGCTCCTCGTAGGTTGACTCCTTCAGTATGACTGGAGCGAACATACCTAAGGGATCTAAAGAAGGGTCAAGGTCAATCGGGAGAAAGTACCTTAGGAAGAACAAGCAATCTCCGGAGTAGGCAACAACAGATTTAAGCTTTCGTCTCAAGGAAGAAGGCAGAACAGAAAAATCCTTTCTCCTCCCACACTTTTCTTTTATATGAAAAAGTTCAACCGACTAACGTTCGATGAACGACATATGTCTGAAGAATGCCTCAAGAAGCGGCGAAGATTGATTCAAAGATGAAGGGTTTTTGGCAGCATAAATCAAATCAAACGTTTTGAAAATCGTGCGCATTTAAGGAGATTACATATCATTCGGTCTCAAACAGCGTAGTTTCTGAGGCACGAATGATGTGGGCCATTGTTAGTGCATGGGTACGGTTCCAGGCAAAATATCCGCATACCTGACCCAAATGGTGCCAACAACCCGATACCTATCACTCAGAGTAAGGTATTTACGAGTCAAGCGAACGGCCCACGCAGCTGTTAGGCTCCTGTTGATACTCAGGGGGAGGTTAATGGGGCCGAGTAAATGGGCAGCCATTTTCTCGAATCCCAGAGGAGGTCGTGCACAAATCAATGAGGGACAGTTACATACAATCAAAAGGGGAACAACCTATAAATTGATGAAAGGACAAAAGGTAAAAGGGATCTAATTCCATGGTACGAGATCTAAAACATAGAACTCTACTTTCTCAGCTAATATTTCTTACATTATAGAGCTTGTAACGCCAGACCTAAGACGAACCTCCGTGGTCGATCTCAGCTGCTCCAAACTCCCTCTCCTCCTTAAGTTCCCATACTAACTTAAGCATCGGAGGTGATTTGGGTCGGGACCCAGATCCGACCCCCCTAACGTGTCTATGTGGTGTAGATCGACGAATCGCCATCTTCCGTGATGGTCGTTTTAGAGCTTTCCAGCCTCGAACGGTCGACACATCAGCTGTCCAAGGATCAATCGAGCACCACATCATCATCTATATCCATCACTCGACCCAGGTTCTTCCAACCTAGGGTCCCACTTCACCTGCTGACGAGGCTTTGACTCAGTACGAAGAGCCCACGTCAGCTTGACAACTGTCTTGGTCATTTTTGGCCTTAACACCATCCATGCAAAAATTTGTGCCCATTCAACATTTTCATAACACATCACATGCATCACAGATTCAGAATAGGATAAACATTATAATATAAGTACTTAATAATTATTCAGACCACGGGGCAACCTCATACACCGTTATGTTAGGTGACTAATGACAGAGCGGTCGCATGATCTTATAATTATAAGTTAATGCCGAACAACTTAACAAAATTTTATCCCAGAAAATGAGCCATAAAAGGTGATGCAATGCATATAAGTATGATCCTAAAAAGGTACCATAATATGCAATTCGTTGTGCATTATAAGCTAGTCCAAAAAAATTTGGAAGATGCCCAAAATTACTTATTCATCGTGAAAAATGAAATTGTTTTCCTTTTTATATCCCCACATAATCCTCTTAGGTTCCCAAATTTCCCCCATGAAGCCCCATTTTAATCCTCCATTTTTACAAATTTTTCTTCAATTTTTAGGGTAACCAGAACCCAATTAATGCATTAAATGTTTTCCCTTTCCCCTTTCCTTTTCTCTCTTTTTTTAATTTGATTCGGCCTGTGGGCTTGAAGCCTGAAGCGGCTTCACGCCTACAACGTTATCCTCTTTTTTGTGAATTCGAGTTTCGGGCATGAGGTTCGCAACGAGGCTGCAGGCTTCTGGCCCGCAGCTTTTTGCTTTTTTTCGTTTGCTTATGGGCTGAAGCCCACAAGTCGCTGTGGGCTTCGGCCCAGAGCTAAAAAGAGGATTTTTTTTGTCTTTATGAGTAGTGCCCGAAGGCCCAACTTTCAATTGAAGGGGCGGCGGCTAGGGTTAGCCGTCGCCGCCCCTAAGATGTCAAAAAAAGGGGAGGGGACACCACCGGTGGGCAGTGACTAGAGTTGCCGCCATGAGGCAGGGGTGGGGTTTCTCGGGGGCCACTGCCAAGGGGTGGGGCGATGGAGGCGGGTTCGGTGGCACCGCCTGCAGGGCAGGCACGATGGAGGGCCCACGGCGGCCGGCGACAAGGCCGCCGGCGATGCCGTATGAGGGAATATGATTAACGAATTTTTTTGAAACATATTATATAATTTATGGTTTCATCAACCCTAAAAATAGGATTTTAATGATATGAAAACATGAATCGACGATTAAAAATCGTATTTTTTAGACTATCAAACCGATTTCCAATCCGATCTTGCGAGATCGATGGAAAATAAAATCATGATTATGATAAAAATAAAATTTTTAAGGATAGTACCTCTAGATCCATCCTCCAGATCTAGCGATGGTTGACGAAGCCTACGCTTGGAAAACGACGCCTGTTCTTAGTGGTCGATGTTGTGCGCGTGGATCTACCGCATTGTTCTCACTTTTGCAACGATCGGGTTTTGTGGAAATAATTTTAGAGGCTCGTGCTGATATCGTGTTATGAAGCATTAAATCTGGGGGGAGACCAGAGTCCTTTATTTATAGTAGAGAGAAGAGGGTACATGGATAAAGATATAATTGATATGATCTTGTCATATGGATAAGATGTAATCCTTATTACAAACTCCCTTCAACATCCATTTACAACACCTTAACATTATCTTGCTAGTATTTTTCAATATAGAA